>MU674303.1:208755-244887 GCA_026770625.1 Nicotiana glauca | reverse complement strand
GGCATTATCACATACAGTGTATGAAACAAGTCAATACAAAGAACATATATACATATCTGCTTTACACTATCTCCTGCATTGTTATCTCTTTTGTTACACCATGTGTATAACCATCATGTGCTCTTTAAGGGAGTAAATTGCAGTCGATCCAATAGTTTCTTGAAGCCCTGGGTCTCTACCTGCGTTACAGGGGCCCCAATCTTATCCTCTCTGTGAAGCACATTATTAAAATCACCACATACCAGCCATTCAGTTGTAATGTGAGCTCCTATAGAAGCAAGCTTATCCCATAATTGTTGGCTCTGCATCAAGTCGTTACTTGCATAATCACAGTGAGAAACAAATTTATTTGACAATTTGAGTCCACTTCACAATGGATGAATTGAGCATTTACCTTTAATATTTGAAGCTTTATATAAGGTTTCCACAGTAGCCAAATACGATCATTATAAGCATGATCATAGTTGTATTTGGCTTGCCAGTCCTTAGCTATTTTTTGTGCGATCCTCCTAGCTTTATTTACTTTTACTCTTGTCTCAACTATCCCCATAACTTCTATTCTGTACTTCTTCAGAAATAGAGTCATCTTATTCTGTTTAAAGTGCCTGTTAAGCCCTCTAATATTCCAAGTACTTATAATCATGGAGGTTTGAGGTGGTCTGTACCACCGTCCCCTACATATGGTGATGTATATCCTTGAGTCGGTACCTCAAATCTATTGGTAATTCCCAACTGGCTAGTGAAATAGCTAGCTGTAGCTTGTTGTGGCTTTTTGACCATCAACAATTCTTTTACCTCGGCTTTTTGACCTTCTTTCCTCATATGTGCTACTAACGCTGGGAATTCCTCATCGTCCAAAGTTGCATTAGTATCCTGTAGTTTAGTGATAGTTTCCTATATTTTAGAAGTAATTGGATCAGTGGTAGTGCTAATATGATCTTTTTCCACCCATTTAGTCACCACCTTTATCCTCTTCCTACCGCTTCTATTCTTTCTTGTTTGCTCAACAAAACCATCATTTTCCTCTTGGGTCTTCCTCTGTCTGCATTCCTCAGTAGTGTGCCCAACTTTAGCACAAGTAGTAATATACTTTGGCTTCCAATCATATTCTATACTCTGGTGGATAACCCCCGTTAGAGTATGGATTTCAAGAGCATTTGACAGAGGGTGAGATATGTCTGTCTCTACTAGTACTCTAGCATATGATATATGATCCATCTCTGCTATAAATAGGTTAGTGTACATAGGTTTACCCGTCACACTAGCCAGCTTACTCAAAGCTTCTATGGACCAGTAGCCAACAGGTAAAATAGGAAATGTCACCCATAAAGGAATTACAGTTAGACATTCAGGATCAAACACAAAATCAATCGTCCAATTCTTTAAGATAAAAGGCTTGTTATGGAATGTATAAGGGCTAGATTAAAAGGCTCGATCCCTATCACGCACAAAATCATACCTGAATATGTACTAGCCATAGTCATGATCTAGGATTTTGGGTTTGATAACAAAATTCCACACATTTTCTACATAATTCTCATGGATTTGAAAAATAGAGTATCACCCAGAACATACCCTATAAGAGAAGTACCCCCAATATTCATGTTGTTCCTTAATGCCTCCTCAACAATCATAACTCCAAATGTATCACCATGCAAATCTAGAGGAATGTAGGTAAGGGCATTACCCACTTGTGAGCTTCGATTCCTCTAATAGGGTTTCTCCTCCGTTGGTGGTTGTTTCTGATCCTCCGTCGCTGGACCTTTTGCAGCATAAGGTATTGGTACTGTGGAATTAGCTAGGGCAATAAATTAAAGTGGGCGAGGAACCTCTAACCCCTTTCTTCTCGCAGCATGCTTCCCAACTGGATTGCGATGATTCTCACTCTTCTCCTTATCTCCTGGTTCCTCACGTATGGTTTGAAATTGTCGCGGTAGGAAACTACCAAATTAAGTGGTCTTACTTGTGATTGTATTGCATTCACCAGTGTTGCTATAGCCAAAGTCGCCGGTTAAGGTATTGGTGGCCAGATTTTTCACACTACTTGTGCACATTAGCAGGACTCGCTTAACGTGCACTGAGAGGAAAACATGCTTGACCAAATCTCTTCCCCGTGTACACGTCTTTTAGATTCTCTCTATCTCGTTATTACTTTTATGTTTATTACTTGTACTGGTTTATAGTGAGTGCCTTGTCATAGCTTCGTCACTACTTCGTCGATGTTATGCTCGATACTTACTGAGTGCATGATTAGTTATACCCATACTACACTTTTGTACTTCTTGTGCAGATCCATGTGATGGTCCCAACAGTGTTCAGAGGTAATAGCTCGGACCCTTTTTATCCAGGAGACTTGAGGTAGTGCTGCTTACTGATTGTAGACCATGTAGTCCACTTCCTACCTTTATTTACTATTTATTGTTCTAGACAGTGTTGGTTGTACTCCTATTTTACGTTTATGCTATTTTACTCTTTGACTATTTTAGAGTATCTTAGTTGTTAAACTGATTTAGTTATTGTGGTAATGTTGTCTTGCCTAGAAAATAGATGTTGGGTCATGACAATTTTTCCATGAAAACCAAATATGTGGTAGCGTTTGAGGCAGTCAAAGATGTGGTTTGGCTCGAACACTTTCTAACAGAGTTGGGTGTAGTTCTCACGATTCAAACACCAATTACACATTATTGTGATAATAATGGTGCGATTGTCAATTCAAAGGAACCATGAAGCCGTGAAAGTGCTAAGCACATCTAAATCATTTGATTTTTGACATAATGCAAAGAGATGAAATGCTAGTCGCCAAGATTGCATCAAGGAACAACTTGATGGACCCATATATTAAGAGCCTGCTACAAATATTTAGGGAATGGGTGTTAATGTTGTAGACACATGTTATGAGTCTAAGTAGGAGTTTCACGACCCAAAATCCACTAAGGATCGTGATGGCGCCGGAGACCATTTTTAGGCAACCCAGCACCAATTTACTAGTAATTTCTTGTTTTAATATTTTTGAAATCGTTTCTTTTATACATTAAACAATGAGTAATGAACTTTACTGAATAGATATTGATGTCTTTAATAAAATTAATATTAAATAATCCCATAATTATCCCAGAACCCGGTGTCACAAGTGTATGAACAAGCACTATGAAATCAAATAAAGTACAATAACTGTTCGGAATACAAATTGGACATAAAGTAATTATAATACACTGAAAGAGATTATACTGGCTGCGGGTCGCCTCAAGGAATGAAGCTCACCTAGTCTCTGTATTATCCATACTGCTACGCCTACTAGACCACTAGAGATACATGTGCATGTGTAATAAAAATGCACAACAAGTGTAGCATGAGTACGAAAACAACGTGTACTCAGTAAGTATCCCATCTAATCTCGAAGAAGTAGAGACGAGAGGTCGACTTCAACGCTTACTAGTGGTCTAATAATAATACGCCAATAATATAATAAATCAAAAATTTTATAAACATGGTTGCAACTCAGTAGAATAAAGCAAATAAACAATTCTTTCTTTCATAGGAAATTTCCAGATTCCTTTTCATCATTTATACATTTATCTCAGGCCAGGGAGAGCGAATATCAACATTTATAAATCTCAAGGCAAACATTACAAGCATGCGTAAATCATGCTGAGGTCGTACGACCCAATCCAATAATATTTAAATTGTGCACTGCCAGAGGGTCGAATGGCGCGAACCATAGACGCATCTATTACCCCGCTGGAAAATCATACATGCGATACGGTCAAATATAAATAAACAATCACCCTGATCGCGAAACATACATGCGATGCAGGTACACATAGAAACACACATTTTAACAGTCAATCAAGACTTCATCAGGGAAACAATTATTCAAGGGGGTGTAAATTTCTCTTTTACAAATCAAGAAAATGAAGTTTAACTCTTTTGGAAAGTCATTTGCCACTTCGATATGATTTAAGCAATTTAAACTAACAACAAGGTTACAAGTATTACAAGTAAAGCATGCTTTTGGATGTAACGACCCAGCCGGTCATTTTAAGAATTAATGCCCTGTTCCCCTATTAACTGCATTCCCCGTGTTTGTTTCTGCTATTGTGAGTTGCCGGGAAGATTTATTTGAAAATTTGGAGAGTTTTGGGATACTTAATCCCTAAATGAGAGTTTAAGTTTTAGAATTTGGACTGTAGTTGGAGCAGTGTGAAGACAGCCTCGAAATGGAATTCTGATGGTTCCGTTAGCTCCGTTGGTTGATTTTGGGTTTAGGAGCGTGTTCAGATTGTGTTTTGGAGGTCCATAGCTTATTTAGGCTTGAAATGCCGAAAGTTGAATTTTTGAAGTTTCTGGTTCTATAGTGAGATTTTGATATGAGGGTCAGAATGGAATTACAGAAGTTGGAGTAGCTCCGTAGTATTGAATTTGACGTGTGTGCAAAATTTCAGGTCATTCGGACGAGGTTTGATAGACTTTTTGAACGAAAGCGTAATTTGAGAGTTTTTGATGTTCTTAGGCTTGAATTCGATGTAAATTTGGTGTTTTGATGTTGTTTTGAGAATTCTTAAGGTTGGAACAAGTTTGAATGATGTTTTAGGATTGGTTGGCATGTTTGGTTGAGGTCCCCGAGGCCTCGGGTGTGTTTCGGATGCTCAATGGGTCATATTTTGGACTTAGGAAATTGCAAAAAAATTATTGCAGGTCAGTTCTGGTTTCCTTCTTCGTGTTCGTGAGTGGGGTCTTGCGTTCGCGAAGAAGAGCTAGGGCTGGTGGAGATTTAGTGCTTCGTGTTCGCGAAGATGTTCCCGCGATCGCGAGGTAGTGAGGTCTTATACCTACGCGTTCACGATGATAGTCCGGCGTTTACGTAGGAGGAGGAAAGCTGTCACTGCATTTGTGACATGGGCATTGCGTTCACGGTGAAGGAAAACTGGACGAAGCGGAGTTTTGCTTCGCGAACGCGAAGGTCCTTCCGCGTTCGCGAAGAAGAAATTTTCTGGGCAGAATATAAAGTTTCAAAAATGAGGGTTTAGCTATTTTTATGAAAACTAGAGCTTGGGAGCTCGGATTTGAGCTAGATTTTGAGGGATTTTCAGAGATTTCGATTGGGTAATGATTCTTAACTCCTTTTTTCTTATAACCCATTAATCTAAACATGAATTTATCATCTAATTTCGGATTTGGGGTGAGAAATTGGGAAAAATTTTGGATGAGTTCTTAGACCTAATTTTCAAGTTTTGATTGGGAATTTGACATTGGATTTGGATAATTTTGGTATGGTTAGACTCGTGAGAGTGTAAGATTTTGAAAATGTAAATTTTACCCGATTCGAGGCATAGGCCCAGAGGGCGTTTTGGTCATTTTACCAAATTTTGCGTATTAGCTTAGAATTTATTTATAGAATCAGTTACTTGAAGTGTTATTTACATTATGCAATTGAATTAAATAGATTTGGGCCGTTCGGAGTCGAGTACTCGTGGCAAGAATGTGGTGTCGGGTTGATTGTGAGCCGGTTCGAGGTAAGTGGCTTGTCTAACCTTGTGTGGGGAACATTCCCCCTAAGATTTGGTATTGTTGTTATATTAATGCCGTGTATATGAGGTGACGAGTGCGTACACGTGCTAATTTTTGGAAACCCTTTTTTCATTAAGTAAATTAACTGTGTTTCTTTCTTCTTGAACATTTCTTGTATTTTAAGCCTACTGCGTAGTTTAGGGAAACATGCTTAAATGTATTAATTGTCCTATCTGGTTAAACTATTTTTTTGTGAACTCTGTGCAGCATGTTAGGTTAGAATTACCTGTCCATTCTGATATTAATTGGTTTGGGTTGATTATCCTTGTGTTGTTGCTGCGTGTTACATTGGGACTACGGGCGGTTCCCTATAGATCCCCCTTGTCTGTTTATTTGGGACTATAGATGTGGTATTTCGGTAGATCCCCCTTGTCTGTTTATTTGGGACTATGGATGTGGTATTTCGGTAGATCCCCCCTGCACATTTACATTTGGGGACTACAGATCGAGATTCTGGTAGATCCCCGGCGCACTATGAGTTGGACTACGGGACGACACCCGGGAGATCCACTGGACATTTACATTTGAGGGCTACAGGACGTTATCCTGGTAGATTCCCAGTTTGCTGGACATTTACATTTGGGAGCTACAGGACGGTATCCTGGTAGATCCACAGTTTGCTGGTATTTACATTTGGGGGCTACAGGACGGTATTGTGGTAGATCCACGATTTGCTGGATATTTACATTTGGGGGATACATGACGGTATCCTGGTAGATCCCCGATTGCCATTTATGCGTTGAGCTGTATTTGTTTTCCTTGATTGCTTTGTTTCCATTAAGGTTGTCGTTGTTCTCCTATCTTGTGTTAACTTTTTACTGTTGCACTTAAGTATACTATCTTATTCAACATTGTTATTATATCTTGTATTTCCTTTCACCTCAGTAGGGCCCTGACTTTCCTCGTCACTACCCGATCGAGGTTAGGCTTGACACTTACTAAGTACTGTTGTAGTGTACTCAGACCCTTCCTGAGCATGTTTTTATGTGCAGATCCAGGTTCTTCGACTCAACACTACTATCTTTGAGGCGGAGTGATCCATTAGAGACTTCGAGGTATGTCTGCCGCGTCCGCAGACTGAGGAGTCCCTTTCTATTCTTGCTCATAGTATTAGGCCTTTTTTATTTATTTTTGTTTAGACACTCTGGAGTTAAAATGCTGTAGTTATTCCATAGCTTGTCATTTCATGAGATTCCGGGTCTGGAGTTAAAATGCTGTAGTTATTCCATAGCTTGTCATTTCATGAGATTCCGGGTTTTGGAAAATGTATTTCATTATAAAAGTTTGATTTGTATTATTTTTGCAGTTTGAATAGTTTATTTCTGTTATTTCTTTTTCCGCAAATTTTTAGGCTTACCTACTCGTAGAGACTAGGTGACGTCACGATAGTTCACGGAGGGCGAACTTGGGTTGTGACAAGTTGGTATCAGAGCTCTAGATTCATATGAGTCATGAATAACAAGCCAGTTTATTAAAGTCTCGCGGATCGGTATGGACACGTCTGTACTTATCCACGAGAGGCTATGTAACCGTTAGGAGAAATTCCACTTCATTTGATTTCCTTGTCGTGCGAGATTTTTGACATCACAATCCTAAAATTCTACCTTCCATTCTCTCACAGATGGTGAGGACACGTGCTACTGGAGATGACCGGACACCCGCGCCCCTTGCGAGAGCCGTCAGAGGTCGGGGCCAAGGTAGAGGTCGAGAATGCACACGCGATATAGCCAGAGCACCCGTGCGAGCTGCTATAGAGGAGCCACCAGCAGTTTTAGCTGGAGCCCAGTCGCTTGATACGCCTACTTCTACAACTACTCCAGTATTTCAAGAGACCTTAACACAGTTCCTGAGCGTGTTTGGTACATTGGTTCAGGCGGTATTTATTCGGGTTCTACCAGCTACTTCACAGATCTGGGGAGGGACCCAGACTCCTGCCATCCCCACTACAGAGCATCGAGTTCCCACTGGTCAGGTTCCGGGTGTCATGGCGACACAACCTTTGGTCCCGGTTCAGCGGGTGGTGAGGATCTCTCACCGAGTAGAGGACAGGTGGATTCAGGAGGGAGAGAACATATGAGGTTAGGAGAGAGAGTATAGGGAGGCAAGGAGACCTCGTAGACCGGAGAGATCCACTGGCCCTTATTTTAGAGGAAGAGTACGGCATGGTAAAGGTTTTATGGGTCAGCCAACTCAGTTTGCATTTCAGGCTTCGCATAATATTTTAGGTGTTCAGGGGTCTCAGAGTACCCGTACCACACAGCTTCCACTGCCACATAGTGAGAAATTGTTTTGAGTGTGGTGATACACGCCATGTGGTGAGGTATTGCCCTAAACTGAAGAGGGGTGCACCTCCACAGATATTCCCAGCCACAACGGGCTCCATAGAGTTTCCAGGCTATGATTCCAGCTCCAGTTACTACCCTTCTTGCCCGTACCGAGGCTGTCGCCTCCGATTTTGTCATCGCAAGTATTATCCTTGTCCATCACAGAGATGCATCAATTCTATTCGATCCAGGCTCTACTTATTCTTATGTGTCATTTTATTTTTCCCCATATTTAGGCGTATCTCGGGATTCCTTGAGTTCTCTTATTTATGTTTCTACTTCTATTGGAAATTCTCTTGGTGTGGATTGTGTTAATCAGTCGTGTTTGATTGATCTTAGTGGTTTTAAGACCAAAGCCAAATTATTGTTGCTCGGCACGGTAGATTTTGATGTTATCTTGGGCATGGACTAGTTCTCGCCCCATTATGCTATTCTTGATTGTCATGCCAAAACCGTGATGCTGGCTATGCCAAGTGTACCGCGTATTGAGTGGAGATGTACCTTAGATCATATTTCCAGTATAGTTATTTCGTACCTTAAGGCTCAGCGTATGGTTGAGATGGGGTATGATGCATATCTAGCTTATGTGAGAGATGTCAGTATTGTCACCCCTACAGTTAATTCAGTCCTAGTAGTGTGGTATTTCTCTGATGTGTTTCCAGCTGACCTTCTGGGCATGCCGCTCAACAGAGATGTTGATTTTGGCATTGATCTATTGCTGGGCATTCAACCCATTTCTATTCCTCCGTACCGTATGGCTCCTCCTGAGTTGAAGGAGTTGAAGGGACAGCTGCAGGAATTGCTTGATAAGGGTTTCATTTGACCCAATGTATCGCCAGAAGAGCACTCTGTTCCAGTGGACGGAAGAGTGTGAGGTGAGCTTTCAGAAGCTCATGACAGCTTTGACTACAACCCCAGTTTTGACATTGCCTACCGGTTTGGGGTCTTATACTGTCTATTGTAATTCCTCGAGGATTGGCCTTGGAGCGGTATTGATATAGGACGGTAGGGTGATTGACTACGCGTCCACACAGTGAAGGTTCATGATATGAATTATCCTGTCCATGATCTTGAGTTAGCTACTATTGTTCATGCCTTGAAGATCTGGCGTCATTATTTGTACGGTGTGCCTTATGAGATTTCTACTGATCATCGGAGTTTGAAGCATCTATTCAAGTAGAAGGACCTTAATTTGGGACATAGGAGGTGGTTAGAGCTACTGAAGGACTATGATATCACTATTTTGTATCAACCGATTAAGGCTAATGTGGTGGACGATGCTTTGAGTCGCCGGGCAGAGAGTTTGGGGATTATGGCTTATTTACCAGCAGCAGAGAGGCTTATGGCGATGGATGTTCAGGCCTTAGCCAGCCAGTTTGTGAGATTGGATCTTTCGGTGCCCAGTCGGATTCTAGCTTGCGTGGTCTCTCGGTCTTCCTTGTTTGATCGTATCCGGGAGCGTCAGTTTGATGACTCTCATTTACTTGTCCTCAAGGACAAGGTTTGCATTGCAATGCTAGAGATATGACCATTGGTGATGACGGGGTATTGAGGTTGTAGGGTCAAGTTTGTGTACCCAATGTTGATGGGCTTCGGGAGTTGATTCTAGAGGAGGCCCATGGTTTGCGGTATTCCATTCATCCGGGTGCCACGAAGATGTACCAGGATTTGAGACAACACTATTGGTGGAGGCGGATGAAGAAAGATATAGTTGGGTTTGTAGCTCAGTGCCTTAATTGTCAGCAGGTGAAGTACGAGCACCAGAGACCGGGTGGATTGCTTCAGCAGATAGAGATTCTGGAGTGGAAGTGGGAGCGGATCACCATGGACTTCGTATCTGGGCTCCCATGGACTTTGAATAAGTTCGATGCCATTTGGGTTATTGTGGATCGGCTGACCAAGTTCGCGCATTTCATTCCTGTGAGTACTACCTATTCTTCAGAGCGGTTGGCGGAGATTGTCCGTCACCATGGTATTCTAGTTTCCATCATTTCAGACAGAGGTACTTAGTTCACATAATGGTTATGGAGAGCTGTACAGCATGACTTAGGTACTCGGGAGGAGTTGAGCACATTATTTCACCCTCAGACGGACGGTCAATCCGAGCGCACTATTCAGATTCTTGAGGATATGCTCCGTGCGTGTGTGACTGAGTTTGGAGGGTTTTGGGATCAGTTCTTGCCATTGGCGGAGTTTGCCTACAACAACAACTATTAGTCCATCATTCAGATGGCACCGTATGAGGTCTTATATGGTAGGCAGTGTAGATCTCCGGTGGGTTGGTTCGAGCTGGGTAAGGCTAGATTATTGGGCACGGACCTGGTTCAGGATGCTTTAGAGGAGGTTAGGGTGATTCAGGATAGACTCCGTACAACCGAGTTCCGACAAAAGAGTTACATAGACCGGAAGGTTCGTGATGTTTCCTACATAGTTGGAGAGCGGGTTCTGCTTTGGGTTTCGCCTATGAAAGGAGTTATGAGATTTGGGAAAAAAGGGAAGTTGAGTATGAGGTTTATTGGCCCTTTTGAGATAGTGAGGCGTGTTGGGGAGGTTGCTTATGAGCTTGGCTTACTTCCCAACTTGACAGGAGTTCATCTGATATTTCATGCTTCGATACTCCAGAGGTTTTACGGTGATCCGTTGCACGTGTTGGATTTCAGTTCAGTCCAGTTGGGCAAGGATCTATCTTATGTTGAGGAGCCAGTAGTGATATTGGGCAGGCAAATTCGAAAGCCGAGGTCAAAGAACATTGCATCAGTGAAGGTTCAGTGGTGGGGTCAGCCAGTCGAGGAGGCGACCTAGGAGACTGAGCAGGATATACGCAGCCGTTACCCTCATCTTTTCACTACTTCAGGTATGTCTCTATGCTCGTTCGAGGACGAAGAAGTTTAAGTGTGGGAGGATGTAAAGACCCAGCCGATCGTTTTAAGAATTAACGCCCCAGTCCCCTATTAACTGTATTCCCCGTGTTTGTTTCTGCTATTGTGAGTTCCCAGGAAGATTTATTTGAAAATTCGGAGAGTTTGGGATACTTAGTCCCTAAATGAGAGTTTAAGTTTTAGAATTTGTACCTTAGTCAAAGTAGTGTGAAGACGGCCTTGGAATGGAATTCTGATGGTTCCGTTAGCTCCATTGGGCTATTTCGGGTTTAGGAGCGTGTTCAGATTGTGTTTTAGAGGTCCGTAGCTCATTTAGGCTTGAAATGCCGAAAGTTGAATTTTTGAAGTTTCCGGTTCGATAATGAGATTTTGATCCGAGGGTCGGAATGGAATTCCGGAAGTTGGAGTAGCTCTGTAGTATTGAATGTGACGTGTGTGCAAAATTTTAGGTCATTCGGACGAGGTTTGATAGACTTTTTGATCGAAAGCGTAATTTTAGAGTTTTGGAAGTTCTTAGGCTTGAATCCGATGCAAATTTGGTGTTTTGATGTTTTTTTTAGAGTTTCGAAGGTTGGAACAAGTTTGAATGATGTTTTATGATTGGTTGGAACGTTTGGTTTAGGTCCCCGAGGGCCTCGGGTGTGTTTCGGATGCTCAATGGGTCATATTTTGGACTTAGGAAATTGCACAAAAATTGTAGCAGGTCAGTTTTGGTTACCTTCTTCGCGTTTGCGAGTGGGGTCTCGCGTTCGCGAAGAGGATCTGGGGTTGGTAGAGGTTTAGTGCTTCGCATTTGCGAAGATTTTCCCGCGATCGCGAGGCAGTGACGTCTTATACCTACGCGTTCACGATGATAGTCTGGCGTTCGTGTAAGAGGAGGAAAGCTGCCACTGCGTTCATGACACGGGCATCGCGTTCGTGATTAAGGAAACTGGATGAAGCGGAGTTGTGCTTCGCGAATGTGAGGGTCCTTCCGCGTTCCTGAAGAAGAAATTTTCTGGGCAGAATATAAAGTTTCAAAATCGAGGGTTTAGCCATTTTTATGAAAACTAGAGCTTGGGAGCTCGGATTTGAGCGACATTTTGAAGGATTTTCAGAGATTTCGATTGGGTAATAATTCTTAACTCCATTTTGCTTATAACCCATTAATCTAAACATGAATTCTTCATCTAATTTCGGATTTGGGGTGAGAAATTGGGGAAAATTTTGGAAGAGTTCTTAGACTTAATTTTCGAGTTTTGATTCGGAATTTGACATTGGATTTGGATAATTTTGGTATGGTTAGACTTGTGAGAGTGTGAGGATTTTAAAAATGTAAATTTTACCCGATTCCGAGACATGGGCCAGGAGGGCGTTTTGGTCATTTTATCTAATTTCGCATATTAGCTTAGAATTTATTTGTAGAATGAGTTACTTGAAATGTTATTTACATTATGCAATTGAATTGAATAGATATGGTCCATTTGGAGTCGAGTAGTCATGGCAAGAACGTGGTTTCGGGTTGATTGTGAGTAGTTCGAGGTAAGTTGCTTGTCTAACCTTGTGTGGGGGACATTCCTCCTAGGATTTGGTATTGTTGTTATATTAATGCCGTGTACGTGAGGTGACGAGTGCGTACACGTGCTAATTTTTGGAAACCCTTTTTTCATTAAGTAAATTAACCGTGTTTCTTTCTTCTTGAATATTTCTTGTATTTTAAGCCTACTGCATAGTTTAGGGAAGCATGCTTAAATGTATTAATTGTCCTATCTGGTTAAACTATTTTTTTGTGAACTCCGTGCAGCATGTTAGGTTAAAATTACCTGTCCATTTTGATATTAATTGGTTTGAGTTGATTATCCTTGTGTTGTTGCTGCGTGTTTACATTAGGACTACGGGCGGTTCCCGGTAGATCCCCCTTGTCTGTTTATTTGGGACTATAGATGTGGTATTTCGGTAGATCCCCCCTGCACATTTACATTTGGGGACTACAGATCGAGATTCTGGTAGATCCCCGGTGCACTATGAGTTGGACTACGGGACGACACCCGGGAGATCCACTGGACATTTACATTTGGGGGCTACAGGACGTTATCCTGGTAGATTCCCAGTTTGCTGGACATTTACATTTAGGGGCTACAGGACGGTATCCTGGTTGATCCCCAGTTTGCTGGTATTTATATTTGGGGGCTAGAGGACGGTATCCTGGTAGATCCACGATTTGCTGGATATTTACATTTGGGGGCTACGTGACGGTATCCTGGTAGATCCCCGATTGCCATTTATGCGTTGAGCTGTATTTGTTTTCCTTGATTGCTTTGTTTCCATTAAGGTTGTCGTTGTTCTCCTATCTTGTGTTAACTTTTTACTGTTGCACTTAAGTATACTGTCTTATTCTACATTGTTATTATATCTTGTATTTCCTTTCACCTCAGTAGGGCTCTGACTTTCCTTGTCACTACCCGACCGAGGTTAGGCTTGGCACTTACTAAGTACCGCTTTAGTGTACTCAGGACCTTCCTGCACATATTTTTATGTGCAGATCCAGGTTCTTCGACTCAGCACTACTATCCTTGAGGCGGAGTGCTCCATCAGAGACTTCGAGGTATGTCTGCCGCGTCCGCAGACCGAGGAATCCCTTTCTATTCTTGCTCATAGTATTAGGCCTTTTTTATTTATTTTTGTTTAGACACTATGGAGTTAGAACGCTGTAGTTATTCCATAGCTTGTCATTTCATGAGATTCCGGGTTTTGGAAAATGTATTTCATTATAAAAGTTTGATTTGTATTATTTCTGCAGTTTGGATAGTTTATTTCTGTTATTTCTTTTTCCACAAATTTTTAGGCTTACCTACTCGTAGAGACTAGGTGCCGTCACGACAGTTCACAGAAGGCAAACTTGGGTCGTAACAAGTTAGTATCGGAGCTCTAGGTTCATAGGAGTCATGAATCACAAGCCGATTTATTAGAGTCTCACGGATCGGTACGGAGACGTCTGTACTTATCCACGAGAGACTATGTAACCGTTAGAAAATTCCACTTCATTTGATTTCCTTGTCGTGCGAGATTTTTGACATCATAATCCTAAGCTTCTACCTTCCATTCTCTCACAAATGGTGAGTGACACGTGCTAATGGAGGTGACCGGACACCTGTACCCCTTGCGAAAGACATCAGAGGTCGGGGCCGTGGTAGAGGCCGAGGACGCGCATGCGGTGAAGCCAGAGCACCCACACGAGCTGCTCCGGAGGAGCCACCAACAATTCCAGCTGGAGCCCAGATGTTCCAACTGTGCAACAGAGATTTCGTTCCTCGCGAACGTGAAGATCTCTTCGCGAACATGAAGACAAAGCTCCTAAAGACAAATCCTTCTTCGTGAACGCCAGCGGATTCTCGCGAACGCGAAGAACAACACCAGATACCAACATCAACTATTGCAAAACAGCCCGAAATGATCCCAAACCACCTCGAAACACACCCAATGCCCCGAAGGCCCCATCCCATCACACCAACCATTCCTATAAGATATCACGGACCTGATTGAGACCTCAAATCACATCAAACAACGCTAAAACCATGAATCGCACTCCAATTCAAGGTTAATGAACTTTATAATTTCAAACTTCTACATTTGATACCGAAACCTATCAAATCACGTCCGATTAACCTCAAATTTTGCACATAAGTTATATTCAACATTACAGACCTATTCCAACTTCCGAAATCAGAATCCGACCCCGATATTTAAAAGTTCACTTCCGGTCAAACTCCTTAAAAACCTTCAAATTTCTATCTTTTTCCAAATGACCCACGGACCTCCGAATTCACTTTCGATCGCACTCCCAACATAGAAGCACCATACAGAGCTATTCCCAGATTCGGAATCCCAAACGGACATCGATAACACTGAAATGCACTTCCACCCAAACTTATGAAATTCTTTCAAAAATGCCAACTACCACAATAGGTGCCGAAACATTCTCGGGTCTTCCAAAACCCAATTCGGACATAATTCCAAGTCCGAAATTATCATACGAACCTGTTGGAACCTTCGAATCTCGATTCTGAGGTCGTTTACTCAAAATTATGTTCACAATCTAATGATGGAGTTGGATAAATTATCTGAATGATTGTAGCACAAGATTAAATATAATTCATCTTGATTGTGAAATATGATTAAAATTTTGACTTCTTATGCTAGTGCATTTTGCATGTATTGAACGGATCAAGTAGAGATAAGTATTTTGTACTGACTTCGTAAATTAATTCTCTAGCCTGTTAAATAAACTTATACTCTTAATCTTAATATAATTATTATTAGATATGTATGTTATTTAGTATTTTAATTTACTAAAAGGCGAGATTCTTTTGTGGATCAACAAACCTGATAAATTAAAAAAAAATACATTGCTAAAATAATAATTAGTTGATGAAATCCATGTCTTAGTCTTGATATTGATGATACACTTTTAAGAAAGCGCATAAGTTTCATGTATAAACCTAGCCAGTGATTTTGTATCCGATACATGAAATAAGGTAAGCAAAAGTCGAAAATAAATAAATAAATTAACTAAATTATCAGTAATTTAATTTAATTGATTAGTATCTGAATCTTAAGATGTGGAGTTAAATAAGGTTTAATGAAATATTTTTAAAATTGAACAAAGGAGTAAAATTATGAATTCTTATTAAAATAATTATAATTTATTATGGTAAATATTAATTTTATACTTTTAAATTAATTCCATAAAAGGAAGCCTTCTTAATTACATTATGTGGTCCCTACTGTGCATGAATAGTTTGGAATTAAAAGAAAAAAAATTTGATTAAGAAAAAACCTCAACAAGTTTTGAAAAAGGGTTTAACCTCTTAAAAATGATGCCTATATACAGGTTGGTTTTCTCCAATAGTTTCCCGACAAATTTCACTCTATTTTGGAGGAAATATTCACAAATTTTGTAAAGTTAATTTATTATTCGAGTAATACGGTAATAGACCTTGGAACGTTTGGAGATTGTGATCGAGCTGGTGATAGTGATTTTGTGAGTTACTGTGGAATTATATGGTCTTGTGATTGACGAGCTTTATTTATGCTTGAATAGATAATCTGTGAAACTCCGAATGTGCTAGTTAATTCGAATACAAATGATTTTTTTTACTAGGATTGCTTCCGATGTATGTAATAATAACAAAAACATACTACATAACATGATCAATTGTATCAAAAACATTTTCAAACTTTATGCCAGCTATTTGTATGTAACACGTTAATGAAACTAATCTCTGTAACGATCCGGCCGGTTATTTTGTGTAATTATGCCCCGTTACCCCTTTTTATGTTTCATGTGTGTTTATAATTTTGTGACTTACAGGGTTGATTAGTTTCATTCTAGAAAGATTTTAGGTTGATTTGGACCCTTTGATTCTTGACTTAGAAACTTAAGTTAGAAATATTGAACAAACTTTGACTTTTATGAAAATGACACGGGAATAGTATTTTTATGGCTCCGATAGCTTCATATCGTGATTTATACTTGGGGTATGCCCGGAATTGCTTTCGAAAGTACGTAGATTGATTTACGTTGTTTTGCCAAAATTTGGCAATCTAAAGTTGAAAAGCTTGACCGTAGGTTGACTTTTAGCTATCGAGTTCAGAATTTGATTTTGGGATTTGGAATAGGTCTATTATGCAATTTAGAACTTATCTGCAAAATTTGGTATCACTTGGAGTTCAATTGATAGGATTCAGACGCTTAGTTGCAATTTTAGTGGTTCTTGAAATTTACTTTGAAACTTATGTGTTTCACTGTTCGATTCGTAGTTTTAGATGTTATGTTTGTGTTATGCTCTTGTGAGCGAGTTCGTATGATATTTCTAGACTTGTGTGAATATTTAGTTTGGATCCCCGAGGGCTCATATGAGTTTCAGGCATGTTTCCAAATGTTTTGGACTGAAAATAGGATCTGGTGTTCATCAGCCTCAGGTGGGCATTTTCGAACACCAGGTTCGTAATTTTGAGCTTAACAGGGGGCCTTAGGTATCGCAATTGCGATACCAGGTTTGCAATTGTGAAGTAGCTCAGGTAGAGGGGTATTTTGCATTTGCGATTGAGACAGGGTTCGCAAATGCAAAGCCAAAGTCGTAATTGAAACCTCCGCATAGCACTGACAATGGCCGCATTTACGAGAAATACTTCACAATTTGTGAAGAATCCCCATATCAAGCCCAGTCAGGGAAACATAGGATCTTACCGACAGGGTTGGCCTAGAGGGAGATTCTAGTATCAGCGGAGGCCCTTATGCCCCAGGTGTGGAAAGATGCACTTAGGAATTTGCTACATGGACTTACCCATATGCTACAGGTGCAGATTGAGGGGTCACATGCAGAGAGATTGTTGTTCGTCCCGCCAAGGTGTGGGCAGAGGCACGACACAGCCAGCAGTTCTGCAGCTACTACATCTGCAACACCTCCTTCAGACCGAGGTACCCCAGCAACCGCAGGGCGTGGTGCAGCTAGGGTTGGAGCACAATGTTTGGGAGGACCCAGCCATTTCTATGCTATGATGGGTCGCCAGAATTTAGAGGCTTCTCCAGATGTTGTCACAGGTATAATAATTGTCCTATCTCATGATGTATATGCTCTTATTGATCCCAGCTCCAGTTTGTCATATGTCACTCCTTATGTTGGTATGGAATTTGGGATAGAACCGGAACAGATTCATGAGCCATTCTCTGTATCTACTTCAGTTGGTAAGTCTATTTGGCCGCACGGGTTAACTTACATGGGCTCAGCTTTCAAAGATGTTCTTGAGAGAGTTCGTTCCTCATACCCTTATGGATGCATAGCGCGCAAAGTTTGAGTAGCTGTGCCAGGGTACTATGACAGTGTCAGAGTATGTCATCATATTAAGTGATTTCTCCAGTTATGCACTTGCCTTGGTTCTACAGTCAGAGAGCAAGTTCGTTGATTTATCGAGAGGGTTAACTATTGTATTAGGTTCAACATGGATCGAGAGTTGGAGATAGATACCCTATATCAACGTGTGGTAGATATTGCATGGAGGTTGGAGGGTATGCGGGACCGTGAGAGAGAGGACAGGGAGGCCAAAAGGCCTCGAGTTAATGGAGGATTTAGTGGTGGCCACGCTGCAGTTACAGCCCGTCATGGTAGAGTTTATGTAAGTTGTCCAGTTCATTCAGTACTTCCAGCTTCTAGTGATGCTCTATTTTTTCCAAGGTCTCAGGTTGCACACTTTGCCCAACCACTTTCTAGTGCACCTCCTACACGATGTGCCTTATGTAGTCAGTCCAACCCACCAAGCCCGAGCCAGTCCTAGCAGCCAAGCCCACCGAGAGCTTACTTTGAGTGTGGTGATATCCGTCACATGGTGAGAGAGTTCCCTAGACTTAGGAGGGGTGCACCTCCAAAGACTACACAGGGTCTACGGATTAAGTCAGGTCCATAGATTTCTTAGGCCATGGTTGCTACCCCAGTTGCTACTCCAACTGCACAACTAGCTAGGGGTAGGGGATAGGGGATAGGGGGAGGAAATACCAAATTTTATGCTTTTTTCGGGTAGAACGGAGGCAATTGCTCATCATAGGTATGGTTCCGGCCCGTCATAGAGATGCATCAGTCTTAATCGATCCGAGATCCACTTATTCATATGTGTCATCCTACTTTGCTCCGTATTTGGATATATCTCGTGATTCTTTAAGTTATCCTATTTATGTGTCCACGCCTGTGGGAGATTATATTGTTCACCGTGTGTATCAATCTTGTTTAGTTGTTATTGGTAGTTTTGAGACTATAGTTGATCTATTGTTGCTTGGTATGGTAGACTTTGATATCATCTTGGTCATGGACTGGTTGTCGCCCAATCATTCTATTCTGGATTGTCACGTCAAGATGGTGAGATTGGCTATGTCAGGTTTATCGCGGTTGGAGTGGAGGGGTACATTGGATTATGTTCCTAGTAGGGTTGTGTCATTTCAAAAGGCTCAACGGATGGTTGAGAAGGTATGTGATGCATATCTAGCATTTGTAAGAGATGTCAGTATCAATACTCCTACTATCGAGTAAGTTTCGATAGTGAGAGACTTCCTAGATGTATTTCCAACAGATCTTCCGGGCATGCCGCATGATAGAGATATCAATATTGGTATTGACTTGTTTTCGGGCACTCAATTCATTTTTATTCCACAAAATCATATGGCCCTTGCGGAGCTTAAGGAATTAAAGGAGAAGTTGCAAGAACTGCTTGATACGGGTTTCATTTGACCTAGTGTGTCACCTTGGGGTGCTCCTATTCTATTTGTGAACAAGAAGGATGGTTTTATGCATATTTTTATTGATTACCGGTAGTTGAACAAGATTATAGTGAAGAACAGTGTCCATTACTGCGCATTGATGACTTATTTAATCAGCTACAGTATGCTAAAGTGTTCTCAAAGATTGATTGGCTGTCAGGTTATCATCAGCTAAAGATTCGAGATCCAGATATCCCGAAGACTACCTTTAGGGCTTGGTATGGTCACTACGAGTTTCTTGTGATGTAATTTGGGCTGACCAATGCCCCATCAACATTTATGCACCTGGTGAACAGTGTATTCCAACCATATCTTGATTCATTCGTCATTGTGTTTATTGACGATATCTTGGTATACTCCCGCAGTCAAGAAGATCATGAGCAGCATCAGAGGATTATGCTCCAGACCTTGGGAGAGAAGACATTGTATGCAAAATTTTCAAAGTGTGAGTTATGGCTTGATTCAGTGGCATTTTTGGGTCATATGGTGTCGAGTGAGGGGATCAAGGTAGATCCGAAGAAGTGTGAAGCAGTTTAGAGTTGGACCAGACCATCTTCAGCTATGAAGATTCGGAGTTTCCTTGGCTTGGACGGGTATTATCACCATTTCGTAGAGGGTTTCTCATCCATTGCTGCACCTATGACCAGATTAAACCAGAAAGGTGCTCCTTTCGGATAGTCCGAGGAGTGTGAGGCGAGCTTTCAGAAGCTCAAGACTGTTTTAACTACAATCCCAATGTTGGTGTTGCCTACGGGTCCAGGATCTTATACTTTGTATTGTAATGCGCCTGTGTCAGTCTTGGCGCGATGTTGATGTAAGACGGTAGGGTGATTTCCTACGCGTCTCGGCAGTTGAAGGTCTATGAGAAGAATTATCCCTTCTGTGACTTGGAATTGGCAGCTATTATATATGCCTTAAATATTTGGCGGCACTATTTGTACGATGTCCCTTGTGAGGTCTATACCGACCACCAGAGTCTACAATATCTGCTCAAATAGAAAGATCTTAATTTGCGGCCGCTGAGATGGTTAGAGTTGCTTATAGACTATGATATCACCATTCTATGTCATACCCGGAAAGGCCAATGTGGTGGCCGATTCCTTGAGTCAAAAGGCGGAGTGCTCGGGAAGTTTAGCATATCTACCGGCGATAGAGAAGCCACTATTAGGAGCAACATCCGAGGACCGTGCTCTAGACCATGAGAGAGAAGAAGTTGTACGCAAAATTCTCAAAGTGTGAGTTCTTGCTTGATTCTGTGGTGTGTTTGGGTCATAAGGTATCGAGTGAGGGGATCAAGGTAGATAGGGGATCAAGGTAGATCCGAAGAAGAGTGAAGCAGTTCAAAGTTGGCCCAAATCGTCTTCAGCTATGGAGATTCAGAGTTTCCTTGGTTTGGCTAGGTATTATTGCCGTTTCGTAAAGGGTTTCTCAACTATGAACAGATTGACTTAGAAGGGTGCTCCTTTTGGATGGTTCGAGGAGTGTGAGGCGAGCTTTCAAAAGCTCAAGATTGCTTTGACTACATCCCTAGTATTGGTGTTGCCTATGGGTTCGGGGTCTTATACTGTGTATTGTGATGCGTCTCGTGTCGGTCTTGCCTATGCATCTCGGCAGTTAAAGGTCTATGAGAAGAATTATTCTATTTGTGACTCGGAATTGGCATCTATTGTATATGCCTTGAAGATTTGGTGGCACTATTTGTACGGTGTCCCTTGTGAGGTCTATACCGACCACCGGAGTCTACCACATCTATTCAAATAGAAAGATCTTAACTTGCGGCAGCGGAGATAGTCAGAGTTGTTTAAAGACTATGATATCACCATTTTATATCATCTCGGGAAGGCCAACGTGGTGGCTGATGCCTAAGGTCGAAAGGCAGAGTGCTTGGGTAGTTTAACATATCTACTAGCAATAGAGAGGCCACTAGCCTTGGCCAACCAGTTTGTTAGATTGGATGTTTCAGAGCCTAGTCGAGTTCTTGCTTTCATGGTTTCTTGGTTTTCTTTATGTGATCGTGTCACGAACCTGGTTCGCCCTCCATGAACCATCATGACGGCATCTAGTCTCTTCGAGTAGGTAAGCCTAAATTGCGGAAAAGAAACCAAAATTTGCGGAAGTAAAACCATTTAAAATGGAAATAAAGAAATAAACAGTGTTAAATGTGCCGCTCAGCATACACCATATCTAACTCTTAAAACCAACATATAAATCCAAAACCCGGAAACCCATGAATCATAAGCTAAGAAGTGCTAGACAGCTCTAACTCCAGAATGTCTAAGAAGAACTGAAAATACAGAAGGGCTAATACTAAACAGCAAGAATAGAAAGAGACTCCTCGGTCTGCGGACGCGGCAGATATACCTTGAAGTCTCTACAAAAGCGCCTCACCTAAAGGATGATAAGACTGAGCGAAAGTACCAGGGTCTGCACATGAAAAACATGCGCAGAAGGGCATGAGTACATCATAACGGTACTTAGTAAGTTCCAAGCCTAACCTCGGTCGGGTAGTGACGAGGAAGGTCAGGGCCGTACTGAGGTTAAATAAAATATAAGGGTTAACAGTGTGAAGTATACAATATAAATAAGTGCAAGAGGTAAGAAATAACATAGAATTGAGAGAACAACAACAACTACAACAGAGACAAACAAACCACGGAAGGAAATACAGCTCAACACAGAGATAACAACCGGGGCACCTTCTAGGATACCGTCCTGTAGTTCCAATTACAACTATCCAGTGGATCTCCCGGGATCCCATCCCGTAGTCCAACTATCAATGCGCGAGGGATCTACCGGAATCCCAATCCATAGTCCCCAAATATAAATACCAGTACTGGGGGAATCTACCGGGTGCATTCCCATAGTTCCATATAACTGTGCATGGGGGATCTACTGGGAATCTAACCCGTAGGCCCAAAGTATATATACAGGGGGGGATCTACCGAGAATCTAACTCGTAGTCCCAAAGTAAATGTGCAGGGAGATCTACCGGGAATCTAACCCGTAGTCCCAAAGTAAACAGACAAGGGCGAGCTACCGGAATCCCACATCCGTAGTCCCAATATAAATATATAGCAGCAGCAAGAAAATATTCAGAGAAGGGAAATTTTATATTAAGGCAACAAATAATTCTAGCCTAGTATGCTGCACAAAGTTCAGGTAAACAGATTAAACAATTAAGGCGATTAAATCACTTAGACATGCTTTTCCTAAGCCAACGTTAGGCTTAATAGTACAAGTAATAAAAGCAGGAGAAAAAACATACTAATAAGTACTTAACGAAAACCGAATTTCCAACAATTTGCACAAGTACACACTCGTCACCTCACGTACAAGGCATTCAATTACCAAATATATCAAACCTAAGGGGAAGGTCCCCCACACAAGGTTAGACAAGCCACTTACCTCGAACCGGCTCAAATGTCAACCCAAAACCACGTTCTTGCCCCGAGTATCCGACTCCAAATGGCCCAAATATATTTAGTTAAATTTCATAATGTAAATAACACTTCAAGTAACTGATTCACAATTAAATTCTAAGCTAATACGCGAAATTAGGTAAAATGACCAAAATGCCCCTCAGGCCCACATCTCAGAATCGGATAAAATTTATATTTTCAGAATCCTCACACTCTCACGAGTTCATGCATACTAAATTTACCAAAATCGGACCTTAAATAGTCCCTCAAATCATCTCTCAAATATCTCCAATTCTAAGCCCTAGTTTTCCCCAAATTTTCACCCTTAATTTCTATAATCTCTAGCTCTAACTTGTGAAATAATAGCATAGAAATGAATTTTAGGTCCAAATTCCTTACCTCAATGAAGTTCCTTTGAAATCCCTCTTTCAAATCGTCCCAAAAGCTCCCAAGCCGAGATAAAAATGGTGAAATAAACCTCAAAGTCGCGGAACCCCTTTTAAAAATAATGCCTAGTAGTTTTCATATATGCGGTCCAGCTTCTGTGGAAAAAATGTTTCATCTGTGATTTCCCACTTAAAGGCCAAAATTCGCATCTGCAGCCCTGTACCCGCAGGTGCAGTACCACTTCTGTGAAAAATATACCGCATCTGCGGTTCCTGAAGAGATGTCCAAAATTCCGCTACTGCGGCCGCTTATCTGCTTCTGCGGCGCCGCACCTGCGGAACCCAAACTGCAGGTGCAGTTATGACAGCACCAGTAGCTGAAGCTGCAACTTAAACTCCAAAATTTCCTCCGTCAACCATCCGAATTCACCCCGAGGCCCCCAGGATCTCAACCAAAGGCACCAATAAGTCACAAACCACAACCCAAACTTGTAACAATCCTTAAAACACCTAAAACAACATCGAAACCTCGAATTAACCATGGATTCAAGCCTAAGAACTCCAAATTTCTCAAAATACGTTTTCAATCAAAAAGTCTATCAAATCTCGTTCGAATGACCGGAAATTTTGCAAACACGTCACATTCAACACTATGAAGCTATTCCAACTTTTGGAATTCCATTCCGAACCTCGAATCAAAATCTCACTATCAAACTGGAAACTTCAAAAAATCAAACTTCCAGCATTTCAAGCCTAAATTAGCTACGGACCTCCAAAACACAATCCGACCACGCCCCTAAACACAAAATCACCCAAAAGAGCTAACGGAACTATCGGATTTTCATTCTGAGACCGTCTTTATACTGTTCCGACTACGATCAACTTTCCAACACTTAAGCTCTCATTTAGGGACTAAGTGTTCCAAAACTCTCCGAAATTCAAAACCGACCATCCCGGTAATTCAAAATAGCATAAATAAATTTGGGGAAAGTAGTTAATAGGGGATCGGGGCGTAAATTCTAAAAATGACTGGCCGGGTCGTTACAGGTCGCATCATAGAGCGTCAATATTATGCCCCCATTTCTTGTCTTAAAGGACATGGTTCAGTACAACGATACATGGCCAATGAGGTTTGTATTAGTGATGAAGGGGTGTTGCGGATGTAGGGCCGATTGTGTGTGCCCAATGTGGATGGGTTGCATGAGTTGATACTCTAGGAGGCCCACAGTTTGCGGTACTCCTTTCATCTGGATGCCGCTAAGATGTATCAGGATTTGAGGTAGCACTATTAGTGGAGGAGGATGAAGAAAGATATAGTGGAGCATGTAGCTCGGTGCTTGAATTGTCAGCATTTGAAGTATGAGCATCAACAACCTGGCAGTTTGCTTTAGAGACTTGAGATTCTCTAGTGGAATAAGAGCGTGTTACCATGGACTTTGTTTTTGGGCTCCCACGGAGTTAGAAGAAATTTGATGCAGTATGTGTGATTGTGGACAAATTGACCAAGTCGGCTCATTTTATTCTGGTTTCCTCAGATCTATATTTGCGAGATTGCCCAATTTCATGGTGTGTTTGTATCTATCATGTCTGACCGGGGCACATAGTTTACATCACGTTTCCGGAGAGCTATGCAGCGTGAGTTAGGCACACAAATTGAGTTGAGCATAACATTTCAACCCTAGACGACCGAAAAGTTTGAGCGCACCATTTAGATATTGGAAGATATGCTTCATGACTGGTTTATGGATTTTTGGGATTCTTGGGATCAATTCTTTTTGCTTGAAAAGTTTTACTACAACAACAACTACCAATCGAGTATTCAGATGGCTCCTTATGAGGCCTTATGTAGGATATGGTGTCGTTCTCTAGTTGTCTCGTTTGAGCTGGGAGAGGCTAAGTTATTGGGCACACATTTGGTTCAGGATGCCTTGGAGAAGGTCAAGTTGACTCAGGATCGACTTCATATAACCAGTCTAGACAGAAGAGTTATGCTGATAAGAAGGGTCGTGATGTAGCATTTATGGATGGAGAGCGGGTTCTGCTCCGGGATTCACCCGTGAAGGTTGTGATGAGATTTACAAAGAAGGGCAAGTTGAGCCCTAGGTATATCAGACCTTTTAAGATTCTTGAGAGGATTTGTGAGGTGACCTACAAGCTTGTATTTCCACCTAGCTTATATACAGTTCATCCGGTGTTCCATATTTCTATGCTCTGGAAGTATTATGGTGACCTATCTTATGTTTTAGACTTCAGCACAGTCTAATTGGAGTGAACTTTACTTATATTGAGGAGCCAGTGGCTATCTTGGACAGACAGGTCCGAAAATTGAGATCAAAGAACATTGATTCAGTGAAGGTTCAATAGAGGGGTCATCCGGTCAAGGAGTCGACTGGGAGATTGAGCACTATATGCGAAGTCGTTATCTTAATCTATTCACCACTCCAGATATGTCCTCATGCACGTTCCAAGGTGAACATTTGTTTTTAGATCGGTTGTTTTGCATAATTGTTCCCTATTACCCCTTTTTATGTTTCACACATGTTTGTTTGTGATTTTATGACTTACAGGGTTGATTAGTTTTGTTTCGAGAAGATTTCGGATTGATTTGGACCCTTTGATTCTTGACTTAGAAGCTTATGTTAGAAATGTTGACCAAATGTTGACTTGTGAAAACAACACGGGAACGGTGTTTTGATGTCTCTGATAGCTTTGTATCGTTTTTTGGACTTTGGCGTATGCCCAAAATTGATTTCGAAAGTCCGTAGATTGATTGTGTTATTTTGCCAAAATTTGGAAATCTAAAGTTGAAAAGTTGGACCGTAGGATGACTTTTAGCTATCGTGTTTAGAATTCGATTTTGGGACATGCAATAGGTCTGTTATGCTATTTAGAACTTGTTTACAAAATTTGGTATCATTTGGAGTTGAATTGATAGGATTCGGGCGCTTAGTTGCAATTCTAGCGGTTCTTGAAAATTTACTTTGGAAGTTATGTGTTTTAGTATTCGATTCGTAGATTTAGATGTTATTTTTGTATTTTTATCATGCGAGCGAGTTCATATGATGTTTTCAGACTTGAGTGGATGTTTAGTTTGGAGCTCCGGGGACTGAGATGAATTTCGGGCATCTTTCAGAATGTTTTGGATTGAAAAATAGGATCTTGTGTGCATCAGCCTCCTGTGTCGCATTTACGGACACCAGGTTCACAATTTCGAGCTTAGACTGGGGACCACAGGTATCGTAATTGCGATACCAGTCTCACAATTACGAAGTAGCTCTGGCAGAGGGTAGTTTTCATTTACGACAAAATAGTCGCATTTGCGATGGAGATAGGCTTCGCAAATGCGAAGCCAGAGTCGCAATTGCGACATCCTCATAGGACTGATAGTGGTCGCATTTGCAGAGATAATTCTCAATTGCGTACCCATGTCGCAATTAAAAAATTTGCAGCTGATCAAAATTTCTTAAAATTGGGATTTCATCTCATATTTTCTCATTTTAGAACCCTAGACTCGTTAGGAGATGATCTGGGGAGGGGATTTTCATCTAAAAACTTTGGGTAAGTTATTCTAATCTAATTCCGACTATATTTCATCAATATATCTTAGATTTAATATCAAAATCATGTGAATCAAAGTTAAAATTTGTGAAACTTTTCCAAGTTTTTGAAAAATAAGAATTTACGTTTTGAGAGTCGATTTGGAATCCGTATTTTGAAACTAATCACATATATAAACTCGTGGGGGTTATAGGTAGTCAGAATCTATCCTTTGATCCGAGTTTTGAACGAGCAGGCCCCGGGTTGACTTTATGAAAAAAGTGTAAAGATCATGGCTTTATCTATTGTAATTGTTTTCCTTTGCATCATTTGATGATATTACGCAAATTTTAGTTCGATTTGAGCCGTGTGGAGGTAAAGTTTAGGGGAAAAGCTATTTTTGAGGGTTGAATTGGCCTAGCTGAGGTAAGTATCTTGCCAAACTTTGTATGGGGGTACTATCCCTTATGATTTAGGATTGATTATGTCATTTGTGCTATGTGAAAGTCGTGGGCGGTGATGAGTGGGTACTCGGGTTATATGTGGTATTTGTCCGATTTAGGCTACTTAGACTCTCTCCATGCTCGAATTGAATTATCATATCATGTTCTAAATTCTCCTAGTCAACTTACTTTTACTTGTGTAGTCTATCCTTATATGCTTTAAATGACTTGTTAACACTTGTTCTACATGTTAATTGATATTTTGCTCTTATGTTTTAGTTGAAGTTGTTGCCTCTTTCATTGTTACATACTATCTCTTTCATCGTTGTGTATCTTTTTTGAATTCATCGGCATATGTTATCTCTTCCATTGTGAGTTATGCTTGTTTAGTATTGTGATTACACATTATCTTTCTCATTGTTGGGTTATTGGTATCGGAGTTGTGAAAGCCGTTATCACATTAAGGCGAAGTGTTAATTATTGAGATATCCTTCTTGTTGAGAAATTTACATTCATTCTTATTGTTGATATTCTTGTACACATTGTGGTTGAACCATGGACTATTATTGTGGAAATATTGATATTGTTGATTATTGGCAAGTTGTGACATATGGGTACTTGTAGTGCGAGTTGTTATTGTGATGTGATATTGATGCTCATGCGATGGTATAAGGATAGGGGTTAATGTGCATGTGGAGGCATAAGGTGGGACTAATGTGAGTGTTGCTTATAAGGCAATTACGTGAAGTCACATGGAATCATAAAGTGGGCTAATGTGCGTGTAGCTATTTCAGGAAAAATATTTTCAAAACTATTTAAATGTAAGGCTCACTGGCGGTATAAGGAAAGATTATGATTGAAATTGAGAAATGTGAATATGAGGCGGTACCTCGATTGTGATTCTTGTTATATTCGAGGAGGTACCTCGGTTGTGATTCTTATTGTACATGAGACAATACCTCATTGTAATTCTTGTTGTTTATCTCATGTTGCAAAGAATTATTGGTGGGGACACTTCTTGTTGTTTTGTACTCCCTCGTTCTATCAGTTGTTGTCTGTATATGATCATTGAATTGCTTCCTTTATGTTACCTCTATGCTTACAATCGTGGTGTACCCATACTATGCTTCTGCTCATCTTTTTGTGCATATCAAGATACGTATGCTCGGGCCAGACATTAGTGATCGACTATTAGCTGCTTTCTAGAGATTTCAAGGTATACCTGCTCGGCGTCCGCAGACCTCGGAGTCCCCTTCTCTTATCTTTTTTTTTTTCTGTTGTATTTTCCGTTCATCCAGAGTTGTAGCAGACATTCTAGTTTATTCTATAGAGCTTATGACTCAGTTCCATCGATTTTGGGAAGTGTGTATTGTTGAGATCCTATTTCGAAATGTTATATGAGTTTATTAGTCTTGCTTTAGTATTTCTGTTAATTATTTCTGTCATGTTTCTATTGAATGTTAGAGTTATCTAATTTTAGAGACTAGGTGCCATCATGACATCCTAACGAGGAAAATTGGAGTTGTGACAATCTGATTGCATCTCTTAGATGAGAAAGAGCAGTTTACTCAATAAGATTAAATTTTCAAAACTACAATCTTCATTGAAGAATCTTATAATACAGGTAGAATATTTTTAAATAACTTTAATATCTCAATATTCCAAAAACAATAGGTATAAAGTGCTATCAAAGTTGTGGGGAAGACAAGTTCTACAAAGAAAACTTGCAGCCTAAATCACCCTTATTTCATTCACATGGCGATGAGAAAAACCACTTAATCACGATTCATCCAATTTTAAGAAATTTACTCGTAATTTAATTTACAATATATCCGTACTATAGTAAATAAGGCATGTACCGTTTACATTAATTGACCAAATTCAGAGGCGAATTGATTTTTTGATTTATCGTTTAACTGAACCATAATTTTCGACGCAAAACAGATATATACACATATATAAAAGTTGATAAACTTCGAAATATTAAATTTTGATCAAAAGATACACTCAGACTTTGTATCACAAATTACTAATTATGTATGAATCAACTTTTTTCAATAACAGAACATCAGAATCATGTGCACTTTTCAAAAGAAAAAGAAGATTCAACAGTTCCTTTTATGAATCTAAGCACAAGTATAGATTAAAGAAAGTATATATATAACTTAGGGAAATGAGGTACATGTTTGGTAGTCTTACAATTATTTCAATATATATATAGGAAGACACATTTAGGAGAATTTCTCGAACCTTCAAGAAGTAATTGGAACAAATATTATTGGTAAATACTTATCCGCATCGAATATTAAAAATTATGTATCTAAAATATATATTTTATATCCGTTTGCTTGGTGTAAACACTCAATGCAATGCAAGTAAGTTCTTTCTAATATTAATATTGATGCTGGCTTCTTTATTTTTTACCGGTACTAGATTTCTTGCCAAGGCTCTTGACCCATTTGAGAAATTTGTTTTTAGAAGCATCTCTGCGTTTCTTCTTTTCATCTTCATTGGGAGGAGGAGGAGATTCTGGATCCCATTGATCAGCCCAAGAGAGCCCCTCAGATCGAAAAACTTCCATTTTTTTCTTCTATTTTTTTTTCTTCTATTTTTTTTTCCTATTTTACCTCTTTTGCATTTCCATAGACTCAAAAGAGACAAAGAAGACTTATTTGTGGGGAAAAGATTCAATGGTTACTTTTGATTCTTTTTTAAGGGATTGGTTTCTAATTAGTTGGTTTGTTATTCAATGAAAATAGTGATTACTTGTGAATCATTGAGTTTTAGTCTCCTTTGAATACTAGGTACATATATATGGTTTACATGTTTCTTGTCTAAATATACTCCATGCCACGAATCGTATTTTTAAGTATACTAGCTTTAGAATATGCGTGCACCACATTTAAAAATTATATATTGAAGTTAACGAAAATGTGTAAGCTCTTAAAAAAAATTGATCTCATATATTCAGCTATTTAATAAAGTGAGAAACAACTCCATAAAAGTCCTCTATATCTCAGCTAATATATATTTGATATAAAATTTGTTCCAGCTTTACAATTTCATACTTTAATTTCACAACTTATCATACTTCTTTTTAAGTTTCAATAAGAACACATGTCCTTTGCAAACTTAAGAGTTTATATATCCTTAAGTTCATTCTAAAAGATACGAATAGGGATATTTCTACAAAATGTACTAAAATATATAATGTAACAATGTGAAAAGAAAAATAAAAATAAAAAGAGATTAATAAAATATCTCAAGACCATAACTCAAAATACATGGTGTTTCTTGTAGCCTGGGGTGCCTGAAATAAATAATTTCTTACATCTTGGTCTTTACCTTTAATTATTTGACTTTCAAAATCATCATAATCTTTTGTTCATCCAATAAAAAAACTGTAATGATTCTGAAAAAGATTACATTCATGTTTCAACAATATTAATGAATGACTTTCACATATTAATGTCTAGAATTAAAACAATTGAATTAGTAAATATATAAGAACTAAAGGAAAACTTATATATGTTGGATCCTTGTTGTAAACTTGTTATAATCTCATCCTCCTTCCTTGTAAGGTCTCGTGGATTTCTAACGAAACAACATAAAAATTCTCTTACAATTTTGCGAAGGTTAAAGATTTATTTCTAATACGCATAGAATTGAATTGCGAGTAAAATAAAAATATCATAAAAGCTAATTACAACAAGAAAAGCATATAAGCAGACAGACGCTATTTTATCCATAGATTCCAGGGAGTCTCGCCAGACAATTATTTGCAAGAATATAACTTTCAATCATATCTTGCAAGTATAAAAATAAAATACATAGATACAAAGAAAATACTATTAACAAGAAGATAATTTTCAATCATATCTTACAAGTAAAAAAATAAAATACTCAGATACAAAAAATACCATATGAGGTCGTTTGGTTTGAAAACAAGTTATGCTGGAATAAGTTATGATGAGATTCATTATGTTGGGATTAGTTATCCTGATATTATTTTTTATTCACTATTTGGTATGTTGTATTAAAAATGACAATTGCATAATTTCTAAAAAGAAGATATAAGTTATCTCGGCACTAATTATCTCACTCCCTATAAGATATAAGTTATTCCGGTACTAATTTTAATCCCGAAATAACTTATCCCAACTTTGCTAATCAAACAAAATATTAAGATGGTATTATATTTTTATCCCAACACTATTTTTACTTATACCTCATGTCAAATGACCCCTAATTGTATTGCCTAACTCCGTAACTCCACCATAAGTATGATTTAAATTCCTCTTAATCTTGAACTCTTGTGTCGAGGTAGGTCTCAAGTAGGGGTGTTCATGGTTCGGTTTGGGTCGGTTTTTTTCAAAAAAGAAACCAAACCAACTAAGTCAGTTTTTAAAATATTGGAACCAATCCAAACCAATTAAGTCGGTTTTTTATCAATTTGGTTTTTGTCGGTTTTTCGATTTTTCCGATTATTTATCATTTTTTTCTTAAATATGGGATATACATTACCAAACGTATATTCCGGCGACTATGTTTTCAACATAACACTATCAAATCAATTGCTCTTTGAGAAATTTATCATTTACCAAGATATATTGATGATAATTGAATAAAATAGTGATGAATAATTTAAGTACTCAATTAAAAATCGATTTATTTTTAGCAGGAAATAAATTTTTTTATACTTAGCGAAAGAAAATTACCAATCAAACTAGAATGTAAAGACAAAGAATTAAATTATTAAAATGTGACGACCCAAAGGGGTCATCACTGTTTTCTTATCTATTTCGAGCTTTTGAGGCCTTGAAAACTCCATTTTATAATTGCCTCGATTTGCGTGCGCAGTCCGTCCGCGTAGCTGGAAGCTCAATTATGAAATTCTGTGAAAATTTGCTAAGTTTTGATCTTAAAATGAATAAATTTGACTTCGATCAATATTTTGGGTAAACGGACCCGGAACCGTGATTTGACAGTCCCGGAAGATCCGTAGAAAAATAAGGGACTTAGGCGTATGCCCGAAATTGAATTCCGAGGTCCCAGGCCCGAGAAATAAATTTTTGAGTAAAATTATTTTCTGAAAATATTTAAGGAAAATAAAAATGAAAATGAAATTTGATTAAAAAATGATGGTATCGGGCCCGTATTTTAGTTCCGGCACCCAGTACAGGTCATATATATATGGTTTAAGCGCTTCCTGTAAAGTTTGGTTGAAAACGGACATCGTTTGACGTGTTTCGGACTTAAAACGGAAGATTTGAAGCTTTATGAAATTTGAAAGAATTCTTAGATTTTAATGCTTAATTCATTATTTCTGATATTATTTTGGCGATTTGATCGCACGGTTAAGTTTGTAGGATAGTGTGCATGTTTGGTTTGGAGCCCCGAGGGCTCGGGTGAGTTTTGGATAGGTGTCGAGGTTGTTTTGGACTTAGGAAATCTGCAGGTTTTGGCTTCAGCTGTTACAGGCTTATTTCTTCATCGCGTTCGCGAAGCCTTGAGTTTTCCTTCATCGCATTCGCATCAGTGATCTCGCGAAGGGTTAATTGACCCTAGCCTCATTTTCGCGGACAATACACCGCGTTCGCGAAGCCCCCGCCTTTTCTCCTTCGCGTTCGCATACCCCTACTCACGATCGCGTAGGCTTGCAGCCCCCTTCATCGCGTTCACGTAAGGCCAAACGCGTTCGCATAGGCCAAGTTTCGGACACCCAGCATTTTACTCTTCACGTTCGCATCCCTCTGCCCACGAACGCGATGCCTTGTCAGTCCCTACCCTTCGCGAACGCGACCCCCTGTCGCGAACACGAAGGGCAATTTCGCCCAGTAATTTTAAAGACACAAAACAGAATGCAAACGAGATTTTTACCCCATTTCACAAACCCTCTCCTCTTCAAAGCTCTTGGGCGATTCTTGGAGCATTCCTTCATCAAAGTTTCTTGAGTAAGTGTTCCTTAACTCATTTTCTTCATCTTCCATCAATATCATTTGAATTCCTAGACCTAAAACATGTGAAAATAGGTAGAAATTAGAGAATTGGGTAGAGTTAGGGTTTTCAAATATTTCGTGAATTAGACCTCGTTTTGGCGTCGAACTTGAAAGCAAATTATATATTCGGGCTCGTGGGTGAATGGGTGAATTTATTTTGGTTCGAACCTCATGTTTTGACCAAGCGGGCCCGGGGTCGATTTTTATAATTTCGGGCAGAGTGTTTAGGAAAATATATTTAGGCATTTGGATTGGATTGTTTAGTATTATTGATGATATTAAATTAACGGAAAAGGGCCTAAAATGCCCCTGAACTATCTGTTTTGGTACAATAATGCCCTCCATCCACCTATTGGGCCAAATATGCCCTCCGTTAATGTTTTTGGCTCACAAATGCCCTTTGGGTTAATGGAGGGACACGTGTCATCCTCCTATTGGCCCATTCTAAATATTTCTTAATTAATTAAAAAGACCCATTATTCATACCCGAAAAATAATTTTGTAAAACTTTTTTTTTACTAAAAACTGAAGAAAAAAAAGGATTTTTTTTTTCTAGTTTTTACAAAAAAAAATAGTTTTTTTTTACTAAAACAATGTTTTTGTAAAAACAAAAATAAAATCTAAAAAGCAATTCTTTTTTTGCTAAAAATTGAAAAAAAATCCAGTTTTTAGAAAAATATTTCTTTAAAAAATTTTTAGTTTTTTTTTAATTAATTTGTAAATGCTTAAGATGCATATATCAAGTAAAATAACGATCAGGAGTGGTATTTTTTTGTCCAATTTCATTTTGCTCTAGATAGCAGTTTATTTTCGTTATTGACATACCAAGTTTTCAATTTTGTTACTAATTTGATTGTCTAAATTTTCCTGTTTTTGTTGTGATTAGTGCAAACCGGGAGAAAATAAATTGGGAAGATCTTTAAAAAACTAATTTTTTTTAAAGAAATATTTTTCTAAAAATTGGATTTTTTTCTTCCAGTTTTTAGCAAAAAATATCTACTTTTTTTTTTCAATTTTTACAAAAATATTGCTTTAGAAAATTGCTTTTTAGATTTTATTTTTGTTTTTACAAAAACATTGTTTTAGTAAAACAAATCTGTTTTTTTTTTTGTAAAAACTGGAAAAAAAATTCTTTTTTTCTTCAGTTTTTAGTAACAAAAAGTTTTAGAAAATTATTTTTCAGGTAATAATAATGTGTCTTTTTAATTAATTAAGAAATATTTAGAATGGGCCAACAGGAGGATGACACGTGTCCCTCCGTTAACTTAAAGGGCATTTGTGAGCCAAAAACATTAACGAAAGGACATATTTGGCCCAATAGGTGGATGGAGGGCATTATTGTACCAAAACAGATAGTTCAGGGGCATTTTAGGCCCTTTTCCGTTAAATTAATTGTGTATAGATACGATTGGATTGGAACGAAATTTGAAAGAAAAAGCGGTGCTTGAGGATTGAGTTGGCTATTGAGCACCGATGTAAGTGTTTGGTCTACCCTAGCTTGAGGGAATAGGAGTTGAGTCATATTTGTTATTTGCTACTTGTCGAGTACGACGTATAGGCATGGTAACGAGTATCTATACGCCGGTGTCTAGCATGACCGTGAGTCTTTATATTGCGAATATTTGAATTTGCCATATCTTCCTTGATGAAATGGGGACTTTAATATGTTGTAAAGAACATGTTATATTAAAAATTTGAGGAGCATTGGCCCGAGTTATAAAATGAAATACGAGTGAGAAGTGAAAGAAAGAGAAGGAATTTTATTGAATTAATCCCTTGTCGGTGGTATTTGTGGAATTGTTGATATATCCCTTGTTGGGAATTTCTATTGTTTATTTGTTGCGCTTTTTATTTGGATCCCTATTAATATTATTGTTTGCTTACTTTCTTGTCCTTATTTGTGATCGTTATTTGGGTAAGGAAGAGTGATAAAGCACGAAGTGTGATGCCGTGTATTTTTTGATATTGAAATAGGAGCGAGTGGTATGCCTACCACAAATGATATTGAAATGGGAGTGAGTGGTACGCCTACTACAAATGATATTGAAATGGGAGCGAGTGGTACACCTACCACAAATGATATAGAAATGTTAAATAATAAATTATATGGATCGGGTTGTACGTTGCGGCATGATAAATGATAAATGATATGGATCGGGTTGCACGTCGCGACATGATAAATGATAAATGATATGGATCGGGTTGCACGCCACGGCATGATAAATGATAAATGATATGGATCGGGTTGCACGCCGTGGCATGATAAATAATAAATGATATGGATCAGGTTGTACGCCGCAACAATGTTGCTATATGTTAGGATCAGGTTGCGCGCTGCAACAATTGTCGGTCCCAGTATGTTTATTTCGGGTGTTAGTTGTTGTTGGCTGCCTCTGTCTTTAAATTGAGACTTACTATTTGTATTTGTTGTCTCCCCACCGTATGTTTTTCTCTTCCTTTATTGACTGTTTATTTCCTGTATTTCANATATATATATATATATATATATATATATATATATATATATATATATATATATATATATATATATATATTCTAAACTGCACAGGCTTATATGAGCGTCTGGTTCTAGCCTCGTCATTACTTCGCCGGAGTATGCTAGGCACTTACCAGCACATGGGGTCGGTTGTGCTGATACTACAATATCTGCTCTTTTGCACAGATACAGGTTTCGAACAATAGGAGCAGTATCGTGGGCATTAGCATTCAAACCAACGAGACATTGAGGTAGCCTTGCAGGAGTCCGCAGGCCCGACGTCTCCTCTATCTTTACATTCAATCTGTTATCTCATTGTATTCGAGACAAATAGTTTATATTATCTTTCAGACGGTTTTATTTAGTACTCTTAGAAGTTCGTGAGTATTGTGACATCAGTTCTTGGGTAGAGGTTCATGTTAAATATCCGTATTTCATTCAGTTTTATTAACTTAAGACTTTCGCTCATTTAATTTATTCCGCTGTATTTATATTATTTATGTTAAAATATTAAAAGAATACTTTTGATAACGAAAAGATAAGTAACAGTTGGCTTGCCTAGCTCCTACTAGTAGGCGTCATCACGACTCCCGATGGTGGGAAATCCGGATCGTGACAATAGCAAAGAACTAAACTAAAAATATAAATGACTAATATATACCATAATATGTTTTAGAAATTTTATATAAAAATATACATACATACACACACACACACATATATATATATATATATATATATATATATATATATATATATATATATATATATATATATATATATATATATATAT
>MU674303.1:196296-206583 GCA_026770625.1 Nicotiana glauca | reverse complement strand
ATAAGAGTAAAGAAATTCTTTCACTTGCAAATACATGCGAGACATGCGAGTCAAAAAGACACGGAACTACCATTCATTGAATATTTCACAATTTCCAAAGTAAGAAACTCGACCAATATTTTTATTCTAGTCTCAATCTTAGTCATAAATTGAAGGAATCAACCAAACAAGATAAACTTAAATAGCACATTTAAAGTATGATGTGTATCTACATCTATTCGAACATAAATATGAATCTAGATATATACGGACTCTCATCATCTCATATATACGTAGCACCCACTACAAGTAGCATATAACAATTATCACACCTACGGGAATAATTTCCTCTTAAAAGATTAGGCAAGAGACTTACCTCACTTTCAAGCTCACAACTCGGCTCTTAAACTTGACTTGTATCCTCAAATCTACGCCGCACAAGTCGAAACTAGTTAAAGGTCATATGAACTAACCAATATAATAGTAATACCACAACATATAGCAAACAACGACATGTAGCAATGAAGGCATGTTTTATTTAGCAAGTAAAGACATGTAACAAGGAAGGTCAAATAGTAACACAGAATAAAACAAGGATGATATAATTAAAATACATAATTGATAACCCACCCCGTATGCTTAAACACATGACAACGCTTATACACTCGTTACGTTGCATATACATCTTCCCCTCATATGGGATTTGACCTCAAAATTGACTATAGAATTGGGAATGAATAATATATTTTAGTTCGTAATGTCATGGATAATGTTTATCTTCGAAATATTTTAAAATCTGGGCATGTGGGCTCAGGGTTAGACTTTTGTTGATTTTTGTGTTGGGTTGAAAAATTACTCTAATAGTTAAATTATAAGCTTTTGAACATATATTGGTTAGTTCATATGACCTTTAACTAGTTTCGACTTGTGCGGCGTAGATTTGAGGATACAAGTCAAGTTTAAGAGCCGAGTTGTGAGCTTGAAAGTGAGGTAAGTCTCTTGCCTAATCTTTTAAGAGGAAATTATTCCCGTAGGTGTGATAATTGTTATATGCTACTTGTAGTGGGTGCTACGTATATATGAGATGATGAGAGTCCGTATATATCTAGATTCATATTTATGTTCGAATAGATGTAGATACACATCATACTTTAAATGTGCTATTTAAGTTTATCTTGTTTGGTTGATTCCTTCAATTTATGACTAAGATTGAGACTAGAATAAAAATATTGGTCGAGTTTCTTACTTTGGAAATTGTGAAATATTCAATGAATGGTAGTTCCGTGTCTTTTTGACTCGCATGTCTCGCATGTATTTGCAAGTGAAAGAATTTCTTTACTCTTATGGAATCGAGCCGCTCACCTTGGCAGGATTACAAATTACTCTTATGGGATTAGTTTATTTACCTCGTCAGTATCGTTATTTAATCTTATGTGATCGGGACGTTCACTTCGACGGTATTTTATAACACTATTCTTATGGAATCTAGTCGTTTCGCATCAGCAGACTCGTACGTAATACTTGAGATTTGATTTGATATTTGTATCATTTGATCTTTTTCCTTCAAGGAAAGTTGTGGTTTTTCTGATTTCATAATAATTCTTGTCTAAAAGTTTTATTATTGCTATTTACCTACATCGTTGCTACTTTTTGAGTTTCATACTTGTCTACTTTATGTACTCACTAGTCAAACGTCAAGTCGATCCCTCATTACTACTTCTTCGAGGTTAGACTAGATACTTACTAGTACGCATTGATTTACGTACTCATACTACACTTCTACACTGATTATGCAGCTACTGACATAGGTACTTCCGGTGATCACATAGGCACATAAACACATTATACAGAGACTTAGTTGTGAGCTGCCTTCCATGGTTTGATCTGCAGCACCCGGAGTCTCCCTTTTATCATATTTATTATTTCTTCAAATAGTAGCTGTAGTGGCTTTGCATATTTTACTAGATTTCTCACGTACTTGTGACATCTGGTTTTTGGGGGTTTCTAGTAGATGTTCACATTTGTAATTATTATTATTGTCACTTTGTTTTATGTACTATTCATACTCGGTATTCTGGTAAAGAAATACATGTGTTTCCATGGGTTCTAGATATAATTCTAATTGTTTAATGAAATTTCTGATTTTAAAAGCTAAAAAGGGTAATTAAGCTGGTGGTTCACCGGTTGGCTTGCCTAACAGCATTGTTAGATGCCATCATGACCTATTATGGGATTTGGATTGTGATAGTTTGGATCAAAGCATTAGGTTCGCATAGGTTTTACGAGTCATGATTAGACCTGGTAGAGTCTTACGGATCGGTGCGGCGATATCCGTACTTATATTCTAGAGGCTATAGGATGTTAGGAAACTTCTCTTTCTTCATATCATACCGTACAGTTCATGTAGTGCTAAGTATCTCTCTTTTATTCTCTCATAGATAGTAAGAACGCATGCAATGGCTGTATCTGGTGGCTGAGGGGATGCTCCTCCGATTGTTAGAGGTACTAGAGGACGAGGACGTCCTAGAATTGCTCCTATAGTACCACCAATGGATTCTGTGGAGGATCCTATTATTGAGGATCAGGATGAGGCACCTGCATCTGAGCCGTCCCCGGTAGATTTATGACTGCACCAGGCTTTCAGGATGTCATGGGTTATATGCCATGGTTCATAGATTCTATAACCCAAGCTAGGCTATTTCTAGATGATCTAGTCACATCTCAGGAAGGAGGGGAAGCACAAACCCCTATATTTCATATGTCAGGGTACGTTGCTGCTGTGTATCTGACCCCAAGCGCACTGCTTGCGGGCAGGGTTCAGTCGATTTATGTGATTAGAGTAGAGATTAGATCAACCGTGACCATTGAGGAGAAGAAGCGGTTGGACAGATAGACTAGGCTTCATCCTCCTATCTTTAACGATGAGCAGTTAGAGGACCCACATGATTTTATTGATCGTTGCAAAGAGAGGTTGCACAATATGGGAGTTTTGGAGTTCAACGGGGTAGACTTCACCATATTTCAGCTAGAGGGCAAGGCCCGTAGATGGTGGTAGACTTATCTCTAGAGAAGGCCGGCAGGTTTACCTCTATTGACTTAAGATCAGTTCACACATCTCTTATTGGAGAAGTATATTCCACCTTCATAGTGAGAGGAACTACATGGTCAATTTGGGTGGCTCCAACAAGGTCAGATATATGTGAACGACTATGAGACAAGATTTACTAACTTGTCTCATCATGTAGCTCTCATTCTCCCCACGGATGTAGAGAGGGTGCGGAGGTTTATTACAGGGCTTCACCCTAAGATCCAGGTTTCTATGGCTCGAGAGGTATAGACAGGGACTCGAAGGCCTTAAGGATCGAGTGTATCTGCAACCAGAGTAGGAAGTTTGTGTCAAGGGGTAAGCGGCCTCGAGATTTTGGTGGATTAATTGGTGCCTCGTCTAAGAGAAGGGGTCAGGACCATGCATTCAGCACTACGACCTAATCAGGGTGCTCCAACGCGAGCCTACTTCAACGTTATCTAGAGTATACTTATTTTTCACCAACTATTCAGGGTTCCTTTAGTGGGTATTGAGGCTATCAGGGTAAGACTCAGATTAAGTAGTTCCCCGCTCAGAGAGGTTGTTTTGAGTGTGGATATTTGGGCCACATGAAGTGGTTTTTTCCTAAACTTTGGGGCAAGGCAGTTCAGCAGGACCATCATCCCATGATTATTGCACCAGCTGCTACACCGTCTAGCTGGCCAGCCAGAGGTAGAGGGCATGTTGTTAGGGGTCTCCCTAGAGGTGGAGGCCAATTAGGTGGCACTCCGGCTAGATTCTACGCCTTCCCAACTCGACCAGAGGTAGTCGCCTCTAATGCAGTGACCACAGGTACTATTTTTGTCTGCCGTAGGGATGTTTTGGTACTATTTTATCTAGGGTCTACTTGTTCCTATGCCTCTTCTCTATTTGCTCATTCTCTTGATGTTTATCTCATGAGTCCTCGGGAGTTCTTGTATATGTGTTCGTGCTCGTGGGTGATTTTGTTATTGTGGATCGGGTTTACCGATCCTGTGTAGTGACTTTCTATGGTTATGAGGCTAGAGCAGATCTCATATTGCTCGATATTATTGATTTTGAGGTTATCCTAGGCATGGAGTGATTGTATCTATACCATGCCATTATCAATTGCCATGTCAAGACTATTACCTTTGCGATGCTAGAGTTGCCCATGTTGGAGTGGAGAGGTTCATCTATTGGTACTTCTAGTTAGGTTATTTATTTCTTTAAGGCTCGACATATGGTCGAGAAGGGTTTTTGGCCTATCTGGCCTTTGTTCAAGACACCACTATTGAAACGCCAACGATAGATTCAATGCCTGTGGTACGGGAGTTTTTTATGTATATCCTGTTGATCTACCAAGTATGCCACCGGATCGTGATATCGATTTAGGCATTGATTTTGCTCCGAGCACCCAGCCTATCACTATCATGCCTTATCGCATTGAGAGAGTTAAAGGAGCAGCTTCAAGAGTTGATCGAGAAGGCATTCATCAAGTCGAGTGTGTCGCCTTAGGGTGCACCGATTGTTTTATGAATAAGAATAATGGTAGTATGTGGGTGTGCATTTATTTTTGCTAGCTAAACAAAGTACCATCAAGAATAAGTACCTATTTTTGCACATTGATGATTGATTTGATCAACTATAGGGTACTAGAGTGTTCTCTAAGATATACTTGAGATCTGGGTATCATCCATTGAGGATTCGTGCTTTAGATATAATGAAGATGGCTTTTCAAACTAGATATGGACACTATGAGTTTCTAATGATGTCCTTCGACTTGACTAATTCCTCAGCGGAATTTATGGATTTGATGAATCAGGTGTTCATGCCATATCTTGACTCATATGTCATTGTCTTTATTGATGATATATTGATATACTCGCATAGTATAGAGGAGCAGGAGCAACATTTGAGGATAGTGCTTCAGACCTTGCGGGAACAAAAGCTGTATGCTAAGTTCTCCAAGTGCAAGTTCTGGTTAGATTCTGTGTCTTTCTTGGGGCATGTTGTATTAGGTGAGGGTATTAAGGTGGATCCCAGGAAGATCGAGGTAGTTTAAAGTTGGCCTCGTCCTACCATAACGACCGAGATCAGGAGTTTCTTGGGGCTAACAGGTTATTATTATCTATTCGTGGAGGGCTTCTCGTCTATTATAGCTCATTTGACTAGAGTGACCCAAAATGGTGCTCAGTTCTGGTGGTTCAATGATTGCAAGGTAAGATTTCAAAAACTCAAGACTGCATTGACTACATCACCAGTACTGATTTTGCCTCCAGTTCAGGGATGTATTACGGTGTATTGTGACGCTTCACACATTAGTTTGGGTTATGTATTAATGCAGGATGGGCGAGTCATTACATATGCTTCATGTTAATTAAAGGCCCACGAGAAGAATTACCTTGTGCACAATTTGGAGTTGGCTAACACAGTTCATGCTCTCAAGATCTTGAGGCATTATCTTTATGAAGTGTCATGCGAGGTCTACACTGACCAGCACAATTTGCAGTATTTATTGAAGTAGAGAGATCTTGATTTGATCCAGCGCAGGTGGCTTGAGTTACTGAAGGTTTATGATATTACCATCCTTTATCCTTTGGGAAAGGCGAATGTGGTCACAAATGCATTGAGCATAAAGGCCGAGAGTATGGGTAGTTTGGCATTCATTTCAGCAAGGAAAGGCTATTGGATTTGGACATCTATTCCTTAGCTAACCGACTTGTGGCTTGGATATTTCAAAGCCCAGTTGGGTTCTTGCATATATTGTGGCTCAGTCTTCTTTATTCGAGTGGATCAAGGCTCGTCAGTATGATGATCTGCACTTGCTGGTCCTTAGAGAAACTGTGTTACAGGGTGATGCTAAGGAGGCTACAATCGGTTATGTGTTCCTAATATTGATGTTGATAGAATCAACATTAGGAGGCACATAGTTCGCGGATAGCATAAGGGAGACAATTCTATATGAGGCACATAGTTCGCGGTGTTCTATACATCCAGGTGCCACGAAGATATATTGTGACCTGAGGTAGCATTAGTGGTAGAGGCAGATGAAGAAGGACATAGTTGAGTATGTGCCAAGATGTCTAAAGTGCTAGCAGGTTAAGTACGAGCACCAAAGGCTAGGTGAAAAACTTCAACAGATGGTTATACCGGAGTGGAAGTAGGAGTGCATCGTTATCGATTTTGTGGTTGGTTTGCCGCGTATGTTGAGGAAATTTGATGTCGTTTGGGTCATTCTCGACAGACCAACCAAGTATTCACACTTTATTCTGGTAATGACTACATGTACTTCAGAGAGGTTGGCCCAGATTTATATTTAGGAGATCATACGGTTGCATGGCGTTCCTATTTTCATCATTTAAGATAGAGGCACTCTTTCACTTCACACTTCTGGAGAGCTATACAGATTGAGTTGGGTACCTAGGTAGAGCTCAACACGGCCTTTCATCCGCAGATTGATGGGAAGTAGAAGCGGCCAGTTCAGATTCTGGAGGATATGCTTAGAGCATGTGTGATTGACTTCGGAGGGCAATGGGATTGATTCTTACCTTTGGCTGAGTTTTCTTGTAATAACAGCTATCAGTCTAGCATCGAGATAGCTCTATTTGAGGCCTTGAATGGTAAGTGATGCCTTTTCGACATCGGTTGGTTTGAGCACATGAAGGCTAGGTTATATGGTACTTATTTGGAAAAGTATGCCTTGGGTAAGTTAAAGTTGATTCAGGAGCGACTTCGCACAGCACAGTCCAGGTAAAAGCGTTACGCGACTCAGAAGGCGCATGATTTGTCATTTATGGTGGGGGAGAAGGTTCGCTTGAAAGTCTCGCCAATGAAGATCATGAGATTCAGAAAGAGGGGAAATATAAGTCCGAGGTTCATCGGTCCATTCGAGGTGTTAGAGCGAGTTGTAGAGGTTGCATACAAGCTTTCTTTGCCTCCTATCCTATCAGGAGTTCATTCAGTATTCCACGTGTCTATGCTCTGGAGGTACCAAGCTGATAGGCCACATGTGTTGGATTACAATATAGTTATGATATATGAGAGCTTGTCTTATGAGGAGGATCCAGTAGCCGTTGTTGACAGGCAGGTCCGCAAGTTGAGGTCTAAGAAGATTGCTGTAGTGAAAGTCCAGTGGAGAGGTCAACCAGTCGAGAAGGAATCTATGGAGGCCGAGGAGGACATACGAAGCATATATCCTCACTTATTCAGCACTCCATGTATAATTCTAAACTCGTTCGAGGATGAACATTTATTTAAGAGGTAGAGAATGTATCGACCCGACTGGCTGTTTTTCTTTCTAGATCCCTATTCCCCTACTTAAGACTTTTCGTGTGTGCTTTTACCGCTTGGAAACCGGCAAGTTTCTAGTTTCAAAATGAAGAATTAAGCTTATGGAGATTAAGAAAACAGAAAGTATCATAGTACGTCATCTTTCTTGCTTTCTTTCCTCTAGCTACTAAGATATTTTAGTTCGCCTGCTTCTCTCTTGCCTGCCCTTGGATTCAGCAGCAGTTCGAAAGGTTGGACTTGTGGGGATGGTTGGTTTGGTTTGGTTTTGGAAGGGGTCGGATTGGATTTGAAACACTTAGTTCCGTAATTTTGGCCAAAGGTTTCCAAGTTTGACTTGAGTCGACAATTTGAGTAAACGACCTCGGAATTGGAATTTAAAGATTCTAATAGGTTTGTATGATGATTTGTACTTGGGCGTATGTACGGATCGAGTTTCAGGTTGACCGAGAGTATTTCTGTGCTTATTATTGAAAGTTAGTATCTTGAAGGTTTTAGAGTTTTTTTTAAGTTTGATTTGAAGTGGAATTTGGTGCTTTCAATATCCTTTTGGTATTCTAAGCCTTGTAATAGGTTCATATAGTGAATTGTGACTTGTGCACAAAATTTGGGTTCATTTTGGATATTTTATGCTTGAATTGGACGCTTGGTTTGAAGTTTGAAGTTTATGAACGTGATAGTTTATCTTGAGGTGTGATTCATAGTGTTGAAACTATTTTGGGTGTTTTGAAGTCTCGAGTGGGATCGTATCGTGTTTCATGACTTGTCAGTGTGTTTGAAGTCTCTTGGCTTGGTCGATCTTTGGGAGCTCTTTTGAGGGGATTTTCTTCAAGCATTATAAGGTAAGTGAATTCTACCCATTTTTGAGTTAAATACGTGGAATATGGGTAGATTTTAACATAGAAATTAGTGAAATTATGGGATTTTATCGGAAAACCTAAGGTTTAGTAAAAATGGGATTTGACCACGAAATTAACTATGGAATTGGGAATAACTTATATATTTGGGTTTGTAATATCATGGGTAACATTTATCTTCAAAAATTTCCAGAATTCAGGCATGTGAATCCGGAGTTGACTTTCTGAGTTGTGTTAGGAAATTACTCCAATAGTTAAATTATGATCTTTTGAGCATATATTATTTAGTGTGTATGACCTTTGACGAGTTTCGGATTACGCGACGTCGATTTGGGGCTACTAGTGAGATTTAAGAGCTGAGTTGTGAGCTTGGAAGCAAGGTAAGTCTTTTGCCTAATCTTGTAAGAGAGAATTAATCAGGTAGGTGTGCTAATCGTTGTATGCTACTTATAGTGGGCGTTACGTACGCACGAGGTGACGAGAGTTCGTATGTGTGAGCACATGATTTTTGCCCTGAGCAAATAGTTCCCAAAATTCAAACAAAACAACTTCTTTATTATTTTACAATTTTTGTGAATTTTGTGGCATTTTTGGTAATTGTTGCATTTTATTTGTGCATTTTAATTCATATGAAAAATACAAAAATACATTGGCATTTAGGTTTAATTTCATATTTCAGTGTCAATTAGTAGTTAAAATTATTCTCATATAAAGAAAATAATAAAAATAGCCCAAGTTTGCATTTTTAATTGTTAATTGTTGAATTTGTCACAAAATATATTTTAAACAACTTTTAGGAATTAATTAGTTTCATTTTGGAAATAAATTAGGTCTCTATTTTAAATTTTGCATTTTAATAAAATCAGAAAAATATAAATACAAAATGAAATGAAAAATAAATAAAATCCAAATAAAAAAAAAAGAAGAAAACAAATGGAAAAGGGGGGCTGGTCTTAAAAGACCTGAATTTGGGCCAAATGGCTGAACCCAAAACAAAAATTACCCTGGTCCAAGCCCAAACGACCCAAAACCCGGCCTGCCCCCTTTAAGTAAAAAAGGACGTCGTTTTGAGATAATTAAACCTCAACTAATCTCGGCCACTCATCTGTTATCATCCAATGGTCGCGATTAAGTTGTAGGCATTAAATAAAAATGTCTCAAAACATAACAGAAACCCTAGACATAATTCCCTTCCTCGTACCTTCTCCCTTCCGCCGGCTCCGCCTTAGCTCCGCCGCCAGAAATTGCCTCACGGTGGCGGCCGACGTCCAAATCCTCCGAAACTTACACCACTCAAGCACCTCACTCTCCTCTTCTCGAATCTGAGCCTTGTTTCCCTCAAATCCCACCCAATCCCCTCAAATTGTGGAGACCCTAGCCGCCACCGGCAAACACCATCTCTACCAAACCGCTCCAAACTCACACCAACGACTCCCCTGGCTTCCCTCAACCCAAACACATGACCACCTTCCCATGATTCTGGCCGGAATTGCCCGAATATCCATTTTAACTTTTTCGGCCAAAACCCTAAAATGCCCAAAGTACATGCAGTTGACGCCAAAAGGTCCCTGGGCCTCCCTCGTAAGGAATTAGTCATCAATAGAACTCAAATGACCCTAGGAATGGTCGAGTTTGGACTGGCATGAGTTTTCTTTTATCAGTGAGTTCCCTTTCTTTTCATTTGTTTGTTTTTTTTTGTATGTTCCGTCTCAATCTTTCATCTTCTGATTAAAATATGTAAATGTCCTTCTTTGTTTTCTGATTAGTTTGAAATTTTGCTCGATTTCAGCTTCATGTTTTTCTGTTTGGTTTAAATTTTTGTTCATCTATTCTCATGATTTCTTTTGATTTAATTGATGTCCTGTTACTGTTTGGTGATCCTAGTTGAATTGTTTGCTTTGATAGGTTTTAATTGTATTAGTTAGATAATTAGATTAGATTTTCTTTTAATATTGTTAATTATTCTTAGTGTTGATTTTGCTAGAATAATTAGAATTGTTTTTTAGTCTTGATAGTTATTTCGATTGTTAGATTAGTTTGTTTAAGTTCTGTTAAACATAGTTAAATGAGACTAAAGGCTAGGGTTAGCTTGACCTAGTTTGGTAATTTCAGAGCAGG
>MU674303.1:135702-170935 GCA_026770625.1 Nicotiana glauca | reverse complement strand
TGCCTAACACCTTCTCCCGGGTTAACAGAATTCCTTACTCGGATTTCTGAATCGCAGATTGTTAAACAGAGTCATAATTTTCCTCGGTTTGGGATTCAACCGGTGACTTGGGACACCATTAATCTCCCAAGTGGCGACTCTGAAATCTTAATAATAAATTCTGTTCCGATTGTCACTTCAAGTTGGAAATAACTCCCTTTATTACACCCCTTCACGGGGTGTAGTAGCGGAAAAATGAGGTGTGACAGTATGTAGCTAGATTTATGTTTTTGTTAGGGTAGTCATAGATACACATCACGCTTTAAATGTGCTATTTGAATTTATCTTGTTTGTTTTATTCATTCAATTTAAGATTGAGATTGAGACTAGAATAAAATATTGTTCGAGTCTCTTACTTTGGAAATTGTGAAACAGTAGTTCCATATCTTCTCGACTCGTATGTATTTTCGTGAGTGAGAGAGTTCCTTTATTCTTATGGGATAGGTTTGTTGGCCTCGGAAATATTGTAAATTACTCTTATGTGATTGGGTCATTCGCCTCGGCAGTATTGTGAGTTATTCTTATGGGATCGGGTCGTTCACCTCGACGGTATTGTGTAACACTATTCTTATGGAATAAGGTTGTTCACTTCGGTAGCCTCGTGCGTAATACTTGAGATTTGATTTGGTAGTTGTGCCTTCAAGGAAATTTGTGATATTTGGTGATTTTGTAATAACTCTTGTCTAGAAGTTTTATTATTGTTATGTACTGCATCATTGCTACTTGTTGAGTTTCATACTTATCTACTTTATGTACTTTATTAGTTTGACACTAGTAAGCATCAAGTTGACCTCTCGTCACTACTTTTTTGAGGCCAGAGTAGATACTTACTGGATATGCGTTGATTTACATACTAATACTATTCTTCTGCACTGATTGTGCAGATACTGAGACAGGTACTTCCGATGGTCATACGGGCACGTCGACGCATTACGCGAAGACTTAGTGGTGAGATGTCTTTCATGCTTCAATCTGCAGCACCTGTAGTCTCCCTCTATCGTATTAATTATTTCTGCCTATTCTATTTTAAATAGTAGTTGTAGTGGCTTTGTATATTCTATTAGATTGCTCATGTACTTGTGACACCGGATTTTGGAGGTTTCTAGTGGATGTTCGTAGTTGTGCTTATTATTATTACCACTTCATTTTATATACTATTCATACTTGATATTTTGGTGAAGAAATACGTATGCTTCCATGAGTTTTGGATTTAATTCTAGTTATTTAATGAAACTTCTGATTTTAAAAGCTAAAAGGGTAATTAAGTTGGAGTTACACCCATTGGCTTGCGTAACAATATTGTTGGGCACCATCACGACCTATTACGGGATTAGAGTCATGACATATTAATTTGTAATCTTGCAAAAATTGTAACAACATACTATTATGTATACGTTAAGTTATATTGATAGTATAAAAATTTTCTTATATTATTTGTCTATCTAACTTAAAATATAATACAATGAAGTGTCAAATATTTATGATTCCTAAATTACTACGTTCACATAATGCACCTAAAGTGATAATGCAGGGATGACTTGACATCATTGGGGGCCTAAAGCATAACTAGAATTAGAGGCCCAAATTTTTTATAATCGATTTTTTTAGTACTTATTTTTCAATTGATAATATAGCTAACCGATGTAATAACCTGATCGGTCATTTTGAGCTTGAGAATTTTGTTCGGCGGTTAGATGCATTGAGTAGATTCACTTTATGTATTATTGCTTGCTAGTTGGTTATTATTTTCAGAAAGTTCGATGTTGATTTGGAAGAATAATTCTCAATTCTAAAGCTTTAAATTGGAAGAGTCGATGAAGGTTTGACTTTTGATCAAGTGACCGCGGAATAGGGATTTGAAGGTTCATATGGGTTTTCAAGGTAATTTTGGACTTAGGCGTATATTCGAGTTGAGTATCGGATGGTCTGAGAGCATTTTGGCGCCTAATATCGGAAGTTTGCTTTTTGAAGGTTTTGAATTTGCTAAGTTTGACTTCGAGTGGACTATGATGTTATAGGGCTTCAAGTGGTGTTCTGGAACCTTGAATAGGTTCACTTAGTTGACTCAAACTAGTGGGTGAAGTTTGATCGTGATCCGGAGTGTCTAAGTGTGATTCGGACGCGTTCGGCAAAGTTTGATTGGTTGAAAGTTAAAAAAAGGTTTTTTGGTCATTGATTCTTGGTTTTGATGTTATTCATATCATTTTGATCCCTTGGATAAGTTTGGATAAGGTATGAAGACTTGTTGATGTGATTATACAGGGTCCACGGTGCGTCGAGTGTGTTTCGAGATAATTTCGGACCAATTCTCTTTGTTTGGTTGTTGCTAGTTTCTTGTATCAGGTGTGTTTTGTGCTCGCGTAAGAGGCATCACGATCGTGAAGGGTTGTTGTAGCTAGTGAAGACTTTTTTCTTCGTAATCGCATAAAGGGTATCGCGATCGGGGTAGGTGGTTAGGTTCTTCTATGTGTTCGCATGGGAGGAGTTGCAAGCACGATGTGTTAGTGAGGCTGGCCTGATTTTGGGAGAGTTGCTCTATGTGATTGCAAAAGAGATGTCACGATCATGGAAGAGGAAATTGCTGAGGCTGGAAGATTGGCCTTCACATTCGTGGAGCTGGGCTCACATTCCAATAGGTTTGGCAAGTTGTGCAACACGGTCGTGAGAAGACCTTGCGTTCGCGAAGATAGAGTTCTAGGCAAGGATGGTTTGTCCATCACGATTGCAAGGAAACTTCCGCAATCGCGAAGAACGACGGTGACTAAATAGTGTATAAGATTTCAAATCGGTACTTGGCTCATTTTTATCTTATTTGTTACATTAGAGCTAATTTTGGGGAGATTTTGAAGGGCCATTTTCATCACCTATCATGAGGTAAGTGATTCCCACTTGTTGTGAGTTAAATACATGGACTATATATGAATTTTACATGGAAGTTGGTAGAAATTGTCGGATTTTGGAAGAAAACATAGAAATGTTATTTTTGAGTTTTGACCACAAAATTAGATATGGAATTGGAAAAAAATTATATATTTGTTCGTGGTGCTATGGGTCACATTTATCTTCGAGAATTTTCATAATTTGATCACGTGGGGTTGACTTTGTTGACCTTTTGAGTGAATTTAGGAATTTGCTTCTAATTGTTAAATTACGAGCCTTGGAGTATAATTTGATTGCTTTGCATGTTTTTTGACTAGTTTCAGGTCGTTTGGCATTGGTTGGAGATGTTAGAGAAGCGTTGGAACCGGTAATTGAATATCAGAGCAAGGTAAGTCTCTTGTCTAACCTTGTGTGGGGGATTTTTCCTCGTAGGCGATATATGTTATACAGGTTATGGGAGCTATACGCGTACGAGGTGACGAGTATCCGTGCGTATGCTAGAATTCTTGATTATGTCGGGGTAGACATAGACTCATGCCATGCTTTAAATTGTATTATTTGAGTTATTCCTGCATGTTTAAATGCTTTAATTTACACTTTAGCCGGAGACTAGAATTGAGTAAGTTATTGGGCTTGCTACCTTTGATACTTCACGAGTTACTCGATTTTTTGTAGAAATTATACTTCCTTTTACGTATTTCTCCCGTGTTGTACAAATTTTTCCGAAAGTATCCTGAATTTCATAACTCACACATATATACGTGAGTGGGGCCAGCGACCCATCAAATTTCACTATTCCTATGGGATCAGTTGAATGCCTCAGCAGTACTATTATATGATCGGGTTGTTCACCTCGCCACTATTATGATATGCAACTATGTATCGGGTCATACAATCTCGATATTGTACACTATTATTATGGGATCAGGTCGTATGCCACGGTATAATATTGTGCCATTACTCTTATAGGATTGGGTTGTTCTCCTCAGCAAAATCGTGTGTAATAATTGATAAGGAGTCGGTGTACTTATAAGTCTTCCTTACTTGAGATGTGACATTTTATCTGGTGTTGACCATTATGTATTCCATTTGAGGTAGTATCCGATTATTGAAGACTTGTATTACTCTTCATTTGAGGATCATGTTATGTACATAAGAATGTTTCTACGATTTTACATTCTATGCTTCATACCTACCTACTTTTATTATACTTGATTTATTGGACTAATAGTAAGTGTTGATCCCTCATCGCTACTTCTTCGGAGTTAGGCTAGATATTTACTAGGTATGGATGATTTACGTACTTATACTACACTTCTACAATAATTGTGCAGGTACCAAGACAGATACATTTGGTGGTCATCTGGGCGCATAGGCATAGTTGCTGAGGAGATTTTGTGGTGAGTTTCTCTCTATAATATGATCTACAACACATCGAGTCTCCGTCTTATCCATTTATGGTATTCTATCTAATTTCTATTCCAGACAGTTGTTGTATTAGTATTGTATATTCTAGTAAATGCTTATGCACTTGTGACATCGGGTTTTGGAGATTTAGATTTTCGTTCTTTATTGCATTTTGCTATGATTTCCTAGTTTATATTTTGGCCTTATTCGAACATTTAAAATAATATCTGTATTTTCTATAATAACGAACAATTTCCATGCATTTTAATTGTTTTGAAATGGATTTTGGATTAACCATTGATGTGTTGATTCATAGTTGGCTTGCCTAAAGGTAGAGTTGGGCGTCATCACAACCTATATTAGATTTTAGGTCATGACACCTTGGCATCAGAGCACTGGGTTCACTCTCATGAGTCATGAGCAAGTCTAGTAGAGTTTGCGAATCGATACGGAGATGTCTATACTTATATTCGATATGCTACAAGGCTGTTAGGAGAACTTCCCTTTCTAGATTCATTTTCATGTAATTTGATTTTGTTAAAGCTTATGCTTTCAGTTCCTTCATACTCATTCGAACACGATGTTGAGCACTTAATAATGAATTGGGTATCAAGGAGTTGTGATGGTGCTACAGGTGTGGTGCAGGATGTTTTTCCCCACATTATGAGGGTAGACTACTATCATTGCCTTATGGAAGGGTGTCCGATCACTCCAGCCGATATTGGTGTTGCCCATGGTTTCGGGACTATACATAGTGCATTATGATGTTTCTCCCATCATTATCGCATAGTGTTGGTGTGAATGGTAGGGTGTTTAATTATGTGTTACGGCAGCGAATGCTTCAGGAAAAGGATTATTTGGTTTGTGATTGGAAATTCATTATCTAATTCCAGCACATGAGTTATAGTTGGACTATGGATGTTATGGCTTTTCTTGATGGAGTAACAAGACTTTATATCTCCAAAATTGGTGGAACTCTATTTTATATTGTGGTATCGTCGTCCTTATTTGAATGCATTAAGGCTCGTCAGTATGATGGCCCTCCATTTGTTCGCCTTCGGGGAATAGCATTTCGAAGTGGTACTTAAGAAATGATTATCAGAGATGACGGTTCAGGGTCAGATTGGTGTTTTCAATATTGAGGGCTCAAGGAAGATGGTCCTTAAGGAAGCTTAGAGTTAATGGCAATCTAATTATTCGGGTACTACGGAGATGGATCGTGATTTGGGGTGGCATGATTGGTGGCATATGGTGAGAAAGGACATGGTAGGATATGTCTCGCGGTGCTTAAATTGTTAGCAGGTCAAGTACGAGTTGCTGAGATCGAGTAGTTTTCTTAGGAAGGTGGTTTAACTAAAGTGGGAGTGGTGGCATATCGTATCGATTTTATGGTAGGGCAGCCACATGCTTTGAGAAAGCTTAGAGTGATTTGGGTCATGGTGGACCAATATCTAAGTCTGTGTATTTCATTTGAAGTGGCTTCTATACTTAGGATTCAAATGTGATGAAATATTTTACTTAAAATATTGAGGAACATGAATGCTTGATTATCGTTTTAGGGTGTAATACGACTTCGAGTTTTGAAAATATTGTTGGACCTTCAGTTGATGTTAATGGAATAAACAGAATTTACAGCTATTGGGCGTGTGCGGACTCAGGAGGATTAACTTACTTTGCGATGGTTATAACCATGACAGTGTCGTTCTGGAGATGTCAACATATGGTTATGCAGGTGGGCTATCTCCTGTGAAGAAGTTAGGGGTTGCATAATCTCTGACAAAGTTCCTATGAAGAAGTTCTACTTTCTATCCAACATGAGGCATGTACTATGATGTGGGTTTGGATCGCTTGAGGAAGGTGGTACGACTGTCATGAATTGTGCATTTGGGGCTGATAATTTGGGATGTGTTATATTTAGCGCAACATGGGCTTAGGAGGGTTCAGATGAGTAATAGTTTGAGTTCATAGCAGCTGAGGTGAAGAAGTCATTATGGGTTCTTGGGTTATGTGATCGTGGCTTAAAGCAAAGTGAGGGATCCTACCATCGCTGATTGGGTCACGTGATTATGTGCCTTTGCAGTTTCTAGTTAGTGGTACGTTGGTTGGTTAGTTATGATTGAGGAAGAGAATATTAAGGGTAATTCAAGCAAGGAACTTGATGGATGTATGTTATGTTTCTCTTTACTGATGTGTGAATGTTGTGGAATAACTCAAATTGGGTAATTCTTTATGAATGTGATGTGAAAGGAAAATGATTCATTCAGTTGCTTCCTTGGAGTATTCGTGTGCTAACGGAGCACTAGTTGTTTGGTTTTATATTCATGACCAGCTTAATATGGGCGACTCTTAATAATGGTTATAGTTGGTTCAAGATTTAAAATATGGTGCCTAAGGATTTTCAGGTTCATTGTGGCTAAGGATTGAGTATTGCAGTGGGTTGTAAAAGGGACTTGAGTATTTTTATGAATATCATAGGGTCTGCGATGTTGTGTTAGAAAGATGAAAGAAACAACTTTGGATCCGCAGAAGATCTTTTTGGAACGGGTGTAGCAGTTGGATGTACTATTGAGTGTATGCGAAGGTATAAAATAGATTATGGGTATGGAGACGAAGTGGTCTTGCGAATTAGGGTCACTCGAGATGAGTGTCGATTGAGATCCGTTATGTGTTAGAAAAGAGAAGTATCAATTTGAAGGTAAGTCAGAGAAAATCGAGGAGTTGAGTTAGTTTAGTAGTGGTTCAAATCACCATGGTAAATCGGTTCCCTCAGTGCAATAAGGCTATACAGGTATTTTGTGGCTATACTTGTGGGCTTGCAGTTTTTTTTAATTTGGTTGGGTTGGAGGGATTCAATTTAGATGGTTTGGTTATGTGCAAATGGATCCCGAAAGAGTTATGGCAGTTTAGGCCACGACTTAAGGTTTGTGTCTTTTGCGATTATGGGAAGTTGGTTGCGTGTTGCATTTTTTCTTTTGAAATGAGTTAAGTGAAAGGTTTCTAGCCGATGAAGTATTTATTCTAATGATGGTTTAGGAGTTATGGAAAATTCTTTTACTCTCATATAATAGGTGTAGCGAGCAATGTGGAATGGGAATCGAAGGATCAAGGTTGCAGTTCAGTTATGGTAGGGATGTCATGAGCTAGGAGGAGCCAGGGAAGATATTATATGCTTAAAGTTTACTATTGATGTTTTAGTATCGCCTTAGAATTGTGTTTTATGGAAGAGGCATTTTGTATTGACTTACGGATTCTTGATTGGCACTACAGAAATAGCATGGTTGGTAGCAATGGATGTGCACTTTTTGTTACTTGGTGTGGAAGGTTGTGGGAGTATCTCCCACAGGATAATTGTGTCGGTGTGACATGCCACTCACTTAAGTGGTAGGGATCGGAATCAGGTCTGGAGATTCCAGTGTTATCAAAGATTGAAGAGCTTATGGAAGATAAACGCACCATTTCTTTGGTTGTGGATGATGGAAGTTATTCTGGAGTTGACGGTTAATTGAATGTGTCATGGATAGGGTCATTGTAGATCTTTGAATGGTTATTGATGTATTTTAGAATGATCAGAATCGGCTTTGAGGTCCATTGGTAGGCCTAATATGAATGTATATTCTACACCATATTAGATATACTTATTCAGCATAGCATTGCTTATGGATGAGTCTTCAAGTGCAGTGGATGTTATTCTTGTTGTCGTCTATTTTATGTGTTACTATGTGGGTTGTGAGATTGCTTGTTTATTTTCACGTGTGTTGCGATCATGTGTAGTCTTGTGGTGTTATATGAGCGAGATGGCTTTCGCAATACTAATTTGTTTATTGCCCCTTTGTCGTGCTTGGGCCTGTAGTGCATGATGTTATCTGCTTCCCGAGGGTTATGTTTATGAACTTCGCGTGCTTGTGGTTATTATACAGGTGTCTAATGAGTATGAACATTCTTGGATCAATGGGTATTCACATCAGATTGATTATGTGTGGATCGGGTGGCACATCGCCACGGGTATGATGTTTAGATCGGGTTGCACGCTGCAATAGTATCATAAGTGGATTGGGTTGCACAGCGATATAGTGAGATATTGGGTACAGTTCCTTATACTTATTTTGTGTGTTTTGTTTCCCATATGTGAGAGAGGTTCATAGTATTTGTTTGGCTTCTCTTACGTGTGCTGGATAGTTATGGCACATGGGCTTCCATTCCTCATTGGTCATATTTGACTTGTGGATCATTAGCGCATGGATTGCGTCGCATGAGATTTTAGACGGTGTTTTATGTGGCTTATTTATCGATCAACTTGTACTGGGTGAGAAGAGGTTGTTGGACCTAGAATCAACACAAATATATTTGTATAATATATGTTTGGAGGAGAATGCCACTGATCAGTTCAGAATGAGGCAATGGTTCTTGCGAACGAAAGAACCCCATGATGTATTGATTTGATAGGTGGTTATAAGAGTCTGCACCTCTCTTTTATTGTTGAAGTTTTACGAGATTTGGGAATTTTTATGTGTCACGAGGTATATATTTTAGGTATCAGATTCAAAACTTGCAGCTAATGTGGTTGGACGATATTATTATGGGCATATAAGCGATGTAGTACATCGTGTGGTTAGGACTTTGGTATATATATATATATATATATATATATATATATATATGTATTGATACAACCTATGGAGATTGTTACAGTGCATGTATACAAGAATCGGACCTTATAGGAAATTTTAAATGTTGGAATTTGGTTCTAAGGTGTGTGGGCTAAGGTAGCAGGAAGGATCTTCACTCCCCTTGAGCTAATGTGCTCATACATATTGTGGTGCCACAGGTACGTGCATGAGGAGTTATCGTTGATTTTTGCAACTTTGGAACAGTTCTTGGCACGTTCAAGAACGAAAGTATGTTTAAGTTGGGAGAATATAACGACCTCGACCGATTGTTTTGAGCTCTAGCATGTCGTTCAGCAATTCGAGACCTTGAGTAGCTTCACTTTATGTATTATGACTTGCACGTGTAGTTGGTTTCAATTTTTGAGAAGTTCGAAGTTGATTTGGAAGAATAATTCTTAATTCGAAAACTTTAAATTTGAAGAGTTAACCAAGGTTTGACTTTTGAGTAAACGACCCCGAAATAGGGATTTGAAGGTTCCTATAGGTTCGTAAGATGATTTTGGACTTGGGCGTATGTTCGGGTTGAGTATTGGATAGTCCAAGAGCATTTTCACGCTCAATATCGGAAGTTTGCATGTTAAAGGTTTTGAATTTGATAAGTTTGACTTAGAGTGGATTATGGTGTTATAGGGTGTTGGGCGGTGTTCTGGGAACTTGGATAGGTTCACTTAGTTGATTGGAACTAGTGGGTGAAGTTTGGTTGTGATCCGGAGTGTCTAAGTGTGACTATGACGCGTTCAGCAAAGTTTGAAGGCTTGAAAGTTAAAAAAAGATTTTTGGTCATTGATTATTGGTTTTGATGTTATTTGCAGCGTTTCGAGCCCTTGGATAAGTTTGTATAAGGCATGGGGACTTGCTAGTATGATTGTACGGGGTTCTGGGACCTCGGGTATGTTTCAGGATGGTTTCGGATAAATTCTCTTTGTTTGGTTATTGTTGGTTTCTGGTGTCAGGCGTGTTCATTGTGATCACATAGGAGGCATCGTGATCACGAAGGGTTATTGGAGCTGGTGAAGACTTTGTTCTTTGCGATCACAGAAAGGGTGTCGCGATTGCGGTGGGTAGTTAGGTTTTTCTACGTGTTCGCGTGGTTGAAAGTGCGATGGATTAACGAGTCTGGCTTGGTTTTGGGAGAATTGTTCTACGCGATCACAAAAGGGATGTCGCGATTGCAGAAGAGGAAATTGATGAGGCTAAAAGATTGGCCTTCGTGTTCACAGAGCTAGGCTCACATTCGAGGAGTTAGGCTCGCATTCGTGTAGGTTTGGCCGGTTGTGCAACGCGGTCGCAAGAGGACCTCACGTTCGCGAAGGAGGAGTTCTAGGCAAGGCTAGATTGTCCTTTGTGATTGCGAGGAAACTTCTGCGATCGCGAAGAAGGATGATTGGCTAGTGTATAGGTTTCAAACCGGGACTTGGGTCATTTTATCTCATTTCTTCCATTGGAGCCGATTTTGGGGTGATTTTGAAGGGACATTTTCATCAACTGTCATGAGGTAAGTGACTCCCACTTATTGTGAATAAAATACATGGATTATGTATGAATTTTAACATGTAAATTGGTAGAAATTGTGAAATTTTGAAAGAAACCCTAGAAATGGTAGTTCTGAGTTTAGACCATGAAATTGGGAATAAATTATATATTTGAGTTCGTGGTGCTATAGGTAACATTTATCTTTGAGAATTTTTTGCATTTGGGCACGTGGGCCCGAGGGTTGACTTTGTTGACTTTTCGTGTGGAGTTTGGAATTTGTTTCTAATTATTTAATTACGAGTCCTTGAGTATATTTTGATTGGTTTGCACTTTTTTGACTAGTTTTGGGTCATTTGGCATTGGTAGGAGATATTAGAGAGGCGTTGGAGCCGGTTATCAAATTTCGGAGAGAGGTAAGTCTCATGTCTAACTTTGTGAGGGAGAATTTACCCGTAGGTGCTATATGTGCTACGTGTAATGGGAGCTACGCACGCATTAGGTGACGAGTGTCCGTGCGTATACTAGAATTCCTTATTATGTCTGGATAGACTTGGACTCTCACCATACTTTAAGTTTTAGTATTTGAGTTATTCTTGCATGTTTAAATACTTTAATTTATACTTTAGCCATAGACTAGACTTGAGTAAGGTATGGGACTTGCTATCTTAGATACTTGACGAGCTACTCGATTTGTCGTGGAAATTATACTCCCTTCTACGAATTTCTCCCATATTGTTCGATTTTGTCCGAAAGTCTCCTGTATTTTATAATTCACACATATATTAGTGAGTGGAGCTAGTGACTTGTCAAGTTTTACTATTCCTATGGAATTGGGTTGAACACCTCGGCAGTACCATTATGGGATTGGGTCGTTCGCCTCGACTGTATTATGAGATGTATTTATGAACTCGGGTCATACGACCTCGGCAATGTACACTAGTATTATGGGATCTAGTCGTACGCCATGACATGTTATCTTGCCATTACTCTTATAGGATCGGGTCGTTGGCCTCGGTAGAATCGTGCGTAATAATTGATAAGGAGCCGGTGTACCTACGAATCTTCTTGACTTGAGATGTGACATTTTATCTGGTGTTAATCATTGTGTATTTCATTCGAGATAGTATCCGATTGTTGAGGGCTTGTGTCTACTCTTCACTTGAGGACCGTGTTATGCACATATATCTGTTTTTACTGTTTTACTTGTTATACCTAACTACTTTTATTGTACTTGATTTATTAGACCACTAGTAAGTATTGATATCGATCCCTCGTCACTACTTCTTCGGGGTTAGGCTATATACTTATGGTTAAGTATTGATTTACGTACCCACATTATACTTCTGCATTGATTGTACAATTACTGAGACAGATAAATTTGGTGGTCATTTGGGTGCGTAGGAGTATAGGAGACTTTGTGGTGAGTTGCTCTCTATGTTATAATATGCAGCACACAGAGTCCATGTCTTATCCATTTATGGTTTTCTGTCTAATTTTTATTCCGGACAGTTAGTGTAACAGTATTGTATATTCTAGTAGATGCCCATGCACTTGTGATACCGGGTTTTAAGGATCTAGATTTTTGCTCTTGATTGTATTTCGCTATGATATTCTAGTTTATGTTTTGGCCTTATTCGAACATTTAAAATAATAACATCTATATTTTCTATAAAAATGAACGATTTCCACTCTGTATTTTTTTTAATTGTTTCAAAATACATTTTGGATTTTGTTACATCTAAGTTTCAGTGATGACAATTGTGCAAAACTAAATCCTATCTAATTTGATTGCAGGAATCAAGGCACCACTAAGGGCATCAACAAAAGGAAATAAGATCAAAGAGAATTTGATGATGCTAAATCAAAGGAAGTCAAGCCATCAAAAATGGAAACCAAATCAGTCTTGCTATTTCAGTCTCAATCAAATGACATCGAGGCTGTCTAACAAGGAAACATATCATGTTCAACTCGAGACTATCAAGCACCTCCTCAAGACTATATTAGAATATTGACCAAACAAATAGAAGCCTCAAATCACTCCTTGAAATGAGGACATGAAAGGAAGGACCACGAATCCAGCCCATCTCAAGTGCAGGATTCGGAGGCACCCCTTGGGTCAAATCTCTTAGAGAATTTAGTGCCTTAATCAAGATCAATCTACAGTATCTCTCAAACTCTCTATTAGAAGACTGCCAACTTCAAGAAGAAGATTTACGCAACTACGAACATTGTCTTCTAAGTCTCTCTAGTTCTTAGTACAAACATTGTATTCTTGAGTCTACAAGTGTCATAAAAGATAGGAAGAGTTAGAACACAAAAGAGAGTTGTGTCAACATCCTGAAATTATTGTTGCTAAACATTGTTGGTGGTGAACGAACTAAAACCATCACCGTTGTAATCCTTTATCAAGATCTAAAAGAACCCTTGTGACCAAAGAAAAACTGGACGTAAGTACCACACCGGTACCGAACCAGTATAAAAATTGTTGTGCCTTGTTTAGCTTCCAATTCGTTTGGTTCATATCTACTTTCTCTGTTTGCTGTGCGAAACCTAGTTGACTAAACTCGCACTTAGTCAACCAAGTTTTAATAGACCACAATTCACCCTCCCCCTCTTGTACTTTCAATTTGTATTAGAGCAAGGCTCACAAACTTGCTTAACAACTAGTAAGGAAAAGATCATGGGATCAAACATAGTCATCGGTGCATTATTTCAAGAAAGAACCTCTCAGGTACGACCTCCATATTTCAACGGACAACAATTTTCTCACTGGAAAGTTCATATGAAAACATACGCTATGTCATATGACATCAAAGTTTGGCATGTGATAAAAAAGGGAAATCTTCCAATTCCACCTAAGAAAGATGAGAATGGTCAAGTTATTGTATAGACTGATCCAATTGACTTAGATGATTACATTGATGAACAAGTTGTTGTCATAACTATGAATGCCAAAGAAAAAAATCTACTATATAATGCTATCAGTGGAGAAGAGTATGAAAAGATTTCAAGCTGTGAATCTGCCAAGGAAATGTGGGATAAATTGGAGGTAACATATGAAGGAACCAACAAGGTGAAAGAAACAAGAATCAATCTTCTAGTTTGTGACTATAAGCTATTTCAAATGAAGGATGGAGAATCAGTGGAGGAAATGCTCTCCAAGTTCAGCGAAATCCTTGGAGATCTAAAATCTTTTGGTAGACCAATAAAGAGTAGAGAACGGGTTAGAAAAATTCTTAGAAGTATACCCACAATTTGGCAACCCAAGTTTATTTCTCTGGAATGTCAGGATCTTGACAAAATGTCTTATAATGAACTTAGAGGTGATCTAATTGCCTTTGAGAAAACTCACTTTGACAAGCAAATGCAATAAGAAAAGAAGAAAACAGTTACCTTTAAAGAAACTATGGCTGAACAGAAAATGAAAAGGAAGAGGAAGGATGAAAACATAGCCATGCTTTCCCAAGTTGTAACAAGCATGATGAGAAAAAACAGAAATAGCAGAAGAGGGAAACCAAACTTCAGAAAAGGAAGGACAAATAATGAAAATGATAAAAATGATGGAAGATGTTATGAATGTGGAAAACGTGGACACATTCAAGCTGATTGTCCCGAACTAAAGAAGAAGCTCGGCAAGAACCTTCAAAACAAGATGTCTTTTGGAGCCTAAAGTGATGAAGAAGAATCTGACCATGAAGAAATTGCAAATATGTGTTTAATGGCTATAAAAGAAGATAGCAATGAGGACTTGGGAGAGCTTGGGCTCATGGCAGATGAAGGAGCAGATGAGAAAGAAGACTCAGGTGAACTTGGTCTTATGGAAGATGAGAGAACCAGTGAGGTACATCTTCCTACATGTCCCAATTGTTATGAACTTCAAGAATTTGTTGATATTTCCCTTGTAGATATTGAAAGAGTTTAAATGAACTCAGAAAAATCCAAGAGAAAAGAAAGACTGGGCGTTGAAGCTGGAAGTTTGTGAAATTGAGCGTTACATACTTCAAGATGAAGTTAATGAACTTCAACTGAATGTATTACAAAAATCCACAAGTCATAGTTCTATCAAACCAAATCAGACTACTCCTCATAATTCTTTGATTAGAACTAGAGACTCTCATGCATGCTCATATTATGGTAAAAACGGCCACAACAATAACCAATGTAGGAACAGAATCAAAGCAGAAAGGGGCTTTGAAAATTCCAATAATTCGTCGTGTTTTTATTGTGGAAAACGTGGTCACACTTCTAACCAGTGCAGGTTCAAGGACAACAGGAGATGTGTATGTCAACCTAAATCCTCTAGTCAAGCTAACACTCAGAAATCTAACCTTTTAGGACCCAAACAGGCTTGGGTACCTAAAAACAAGTAATTTTATTATATAGGAACACCGCAAGAAGAATCGAAAAGAAAAATAGTATCTTGACAGCGCGTGTTCCATACATATGACTGGTGATAAAAAAAATTATTCAAAACATCACCAAACTAGATGGAGAAACAGTTACCTTTGTAGATAAATCAAAAGGAAACGTAATTAGAGTTGGAAAAGTCCCCCTTAGTTCAACATGTGATCTGGACGAAGTATAACTGGTTGATGAACTCGGTTACAATCTTCTCAGTATTAGTCAACTATGTGACAATGACTATGAGGTTCATTTTAAGAAACATGGCTGGTTTATAGAAGACAAATTAGGTAAAGTTATTCTTTTAGGTAACAGAGATAGAAATGTCTATACTATCCGTAATGTAGATAACCTTGATGATCAAATTTGTCTTACTTCTATGATTGATGATCCTTGGGTTTGGCGTAGAAAGCTTGGACATGCTAGCATGTAACTATTCAAAAACTTTCTAAATACGATCTTGTCATTAGTCTTCCAAAACCAGATTTTTTAAAAGATCATATTTGCGATAAACGTCAACTAGAAAAAAAAAACTCGTTCATCTTTCAAAATCAAAAACATTATTTCTACTACTAAACCTCTTCAATTATTGGATATGGATTTGTTTGGTCCAACTAGAACTGCTAGTATAGGTGGTAAATAATATGCTTTTATTATTGTGGATAATTTTTCTTGAATTACGTGGGTTATTTTCTAAGTCATAAAGATGAAACTCTAAGGAATTTGAAGTTTTCTGTAAGAAGGTTCAACGTGAAAAAGGATACTACATTTCAACCATCAGAAGTGATCACGGAGGAGAGAATGAAAGCAGAGCTTTTGAAAACTTTTGCAATGACCAAGGAATCTCTCATAATTTCTCTTCACCAAGGTCACCTCAACAGAATGGAGGTGGTAGAACGTAAAGATAGAACCTTACAGGACATGGCAAGAACCATGATTGTGGAAAATTCTCTACCCCACCACTTCTGGACAGAATCTGTGAGCACAACATGTCATATGATCAACAGGTGTTTGATCGACCCATTCATAAAAAAGACTCCATATTAGCTATGGAATGGTAAGAAACCCAACATCAGTTACTTTCACCCATTTAGATGCAAATGCCTCATTCACATTAATGGAAAGTATAATCTAGGTAAGTTTGATCCAAAAAGCGATGAAGATATATTTCTTGGATATTCTCCTTCAATTAGAACATATAGAGTTACAATAAAAGAACCTTATGCATTGAAGAATCAATTCATGTTGTTTTTTTGATACTAAATCCTCGCTCAGGGAATGAAAAACTTCTTGAAGATGAGGAAATTTCTATTGTCCCAAAGTCTATTGTTGTAGGAAAAGACTGTCAAGATGAGTCAACTAGTCAGCGGAATCAGTCAACTGAGGAGCATATTGAAATCTAAAAATCTTCTTCAATAGAACAGTTGACTACTGAGGAAAGAGAACCAACCACAAACATCCCAAATGAGTGGGAAAGTGAACCTGGATATCCTCACAAATTTATTATCGAAAATTTACAGGAAGGAATCACTACCAGAAGACCTCAAAATCCCAACTCTCACATGGCTCTAATTTCTCAACTTGAGCCAAAGAAAGTGGATGAGGTACTGAAAGACGTTTACTAGATCAAAGCAATGAAAGATTAACTTGATCAATTTGAAAGAAATAAAGTGTGGAAACTGGTTCCAAAACCATAAAATGCTTCTATTGTAGGAACTAAATAGGTTTTCAAAAATAAGTTGAATGAATCCGGACAAGTGGTATGAAATAAAGCACGACTAGTTGTTCAAGGTTACTCTCCGCAAGAAGGAATCGACTATGATGAAACATTTGCACCTATAGCAAGATTGAAATCTATTCAAATATTACTTGCTTTTGCTGCTCATAAAGGATTCAAACTATTTCAATGGATATAAAAAGTGCCTTTCTAAATTGATACATTCTCTGAAGAAGTTTATGTGAAGCAACCTCCTAGATTTTTAAATGATATCCTCCCCGATCATGTATTCAAGTTGACTAAAGCTCTATACGGACTCAAGCAAGCTCCTCGAGCCTGGTATGAAAAATTAAGCTCTTTCCTTCTAAATTAAGGTTTCAAATAAGGAAATATCGATACAACTCTGTTTATTAAGCACTCAAATTTAGGTAATCTTATTACTCAAATTTATATTGACGATATTATTTTTTGAAGTCCTAACTCTGTACTATGTGAAGAATTCACCCATACTATGAAAGGAGAATTCGAAATGAGCATGATGAGAGAGCTAACTTTCTTTCTTGGACTTCAAATCAAACAGTCTCCCAAAGGGATCTTTATTAGCCAAACCAAGTACATCAAGGAACTTAAAAAGAAGTTAGGCATGGAGAATTCTAAGTCCATTAGGAATCCAATAAGTCCAACGACTTTGTTTGATGAAGATAACAATGGAAAAAAAGTTGATGAAATAATGTATAGAGAAATGATTGGATCTTTATTATATCTCACTGCTAGTCGACCAGATATAAGTTCAGTGTGTGTAAATGTGCAAGGTTTTTTTTGACTCCAAAGGAATCCCATCTTACTGCTGTTAAATGCTATATCTTATTGAGACCCCAAAATTAAGATTATGGTATGCTCACTCTAACAATTTTATTTTAAAAGGTTTTTCAAATGCAGATTTTGCAGGTAATAAGATCGACAGGAAAAGTACTAGTGGCACATGCCAACTGTTGGGATATGCAGTAGTTTCTTGGCATAGCAAGAAACAAAATTGTGTTGCCTTGTCGACGACTGAAGCGGAATATTTAGCGATTGGAAGTTGTTGTACACAAGTTCTTTGGATCATGCATCAACTTCTCGACTATGATTTATCTCTTACATCTACTCCTATATTTTATGATAATACTAGTGCTATATGTTTGTTAAAAAATTTTGTGCATCACTCTAGAGAAAAGCATGTACAAATCAAGCATTATTTTATCCGTGATCTTGCTGCTAAAGGTGATATTGTATTAGAATTTATTAGTATTGAATCTCAACTTGTTGATAGTTTTACAAAACCTCTTTTAGAAGAAAGATGTTGTTTACTGCGAAAAAAGATTGGCATTATGTCTATTTTGTAAAAAAGATCTTTTGTATATGTTTAAAATATTTTATTTTCTTTCTTATGTGTTTTTAATTGTTGAAGTATATTTACTTTGATGTAAGTATAATTATTACACCTCCATCAATTCTGCCAGAATATCTCCTCAGAAGAGTCACTTCCTTCTGAATTCGTCCTTTCCTTTAACCAATGCAATTATTCAATCTTCCCAACGCCTAGATAAGAACCCTTTTCTCTCCAAAAAAATTCCCTTACCATGGAGAAAATAAACCTCTCATATTTCACTTCCACCAGACGAAGCAGACATTTTCAGAAAACCTACAATCCTAAAGAAACCGTAGACCTGGAATCTTCCATCGACTCAGATTTTCTCAAAACAGACAATGAAAGAAGTGAATCTTCGGAGGACCTTTCCATTAGCCAAAAAAAGGCAGGAAAGAGGCCCATAGAACAAACCCCCAAAAAGCATGCATGCAAGAAAGGAAAAGTGGAGAGTACAAAATTTGGGCCAGAAGACAAATTAATCTTCTATGGACCATGTGAGAAATCAAGGCTTGAGTCTTATAAGTCAAAATCTATGGCTTATAGACGCTCTGTAAGTCTCTCTCTTATGAAAACTCTGCACTGTGATATGATTGCTATTTTTTATTTTCAATACCTTTTCCTTTCTGTTCAATATTGTTGGGAACTCTGTGTATGAAGAGCCTGTGAGAATGTTCTATGCAAATTTGTTTGTGAATGATAAAGATGATTTGGAGTCCATGGTTTTAGGCACTCGAATTGTTCTTGACTCTTATCAATTTGAGAAGATTTTTTCTGCTAAATTTAACGGGTATGATATTTTTTTGCAAAACTCCTGGCCAAAAGATTTTGAAGTTTCCTTATAAGAAGCAAAAGCCTTCCTATATAATAATCCTCCCGACATTGGTCCCAAAAATCTAAAGTTTGAACATCGTGTTTTGTTCCACATAATAGCCACCACTTTACTTTCTAGAACTGGGTCCCTCAGCACCTTGTCTACTAAGGATATCTTTGTTCTTTATTGTCTTGTGAACAATGAAGGACTTGACTAGTTTGTATGAATTCACGAGTATATAATTGAGACTATCAGGGATATATCCTCTTCTGCTGCTTGTCTACCCTATGGCCTGCTTATCTTACATATTCTTGAAGTTATGAAGGTTGATTTGACACCTTTCTCAGCCAAGCATATTACCAATACCTATAATAAGACAACCTTTTCTATGATGGGTTACACTTTAAGTGATGATGGATGGGTCAAGCGCACCAAAGTTGAAAGTGTTCCAGTGTATGTTGAAGATCCTACTGAACCACCAGAGTCTCAGTCGACTGCCTCTTAAAATTTCAGTAGATTTAGCAATATCGAGATGGGGTAAAACTCCTGCTCATTGAGATGAAAGAACAGGTGGACAAAATCAGAGAAGTCACTAAGGAAACATATACAGATATGGCCAAGATTAGGATGGATATGGGAGCCATACGGAGATAAGGAACTATGGCCTTCAACTCCATGACAGAAAGATGGACAAGCTCGTCAAAGATGTTAAAATCTCCTATGACTCCTTCGGCACCAAAGTGATCAATACCCTCAAGTACTTCCTGGGGAAAAATTAAGTCATGTTTGTGTGTGTTATAACAATTTTTTTGTGCTTGATTTTATTTTGTGACTTATTTTTTGCATTGGTCTGTATGAACCATCATTCTATACCTCTGCTGAAGGCATCACTTCTACTACCCTAACTAGTTTGCATATTATCTGTATATTTTTCCTATATTATGTCTCTTTGGTCTGCATTTTCTTTCCTTTTTCATTAATGACAAAGGGGGAGAACATTATGGAGAGTAAATCAACAATTCAGGGGAGCAATGATGAGTAAATCTAGTAACAACTTAGGGGAGCAGGCATCTCAAGTTATATGTAAGGGAAGTATACTTGTTTACTCTCTCTTTATTGTTACCATCAAAGAGGAGGAGATTGTAACATCTAGGTTTCAATGATGACAATTGTGCAAAACTAAATCTATTTACTTTGATTGCAGAAATCAAGGAATCACTAAGGGCATCAACAAAACAAAATAAAATCGAAAAGAATTTGATGATGCTAAATCAAAGGAAGTCAAGCCATCAAAAAAGGAAACCAAATCAGTCTCGCTATTTCAGTCTCAATCAAAGGACAGAGAGACTGTCTAAAAAGGAAACATATCAAGTGCAGCTCGAGAATATTAGGCATCTCCTCAAAGACTATATTAGAAGATTACCAACCAATTCGAAGCCTCAAATCACTCCATGAAATGAGGACATAAAAAGAAGGACATAAACGAATCCAACCCATCTCAAGTGCAGGATTCGGAGGCACCCCTTGGGCCAAATCTCTTAGAGGATTCAGTGCCTCAATCAAGATCAATTTGCAACGGCTCTCAAACTCTCCTATAAGAAGACTTCCAACTTCAAGAAGAAGATTTACGCAACTACGAACATTGTCTTCTAAGTTTCTCTAGTTCCTAGTACAAAGACTGTATTTTTGAGTCTACAAGTGTCATAAAAGATAGTAAGAGTTAGAACACAAAAGAGAGTTGTGTCAACATCCAGAAATTAGTGTTGCTAAACATCATTGGTGGTGAACGAACTAAAACCATCATTGTTGTAACCTTTTATCAAGATCTAAGAGAACCCTTGTGACCCAAGGGAAACTGGACGTAAGTACCACACCGGTACCGACCCAGTATAAAAAACTGTTGTGTCTTGTTTAACTTTCAATTCGTTTGGTTCATATATACTTTATCTATTTGTTGTGCGAAACCTAGTTGACTAAACTCACACTTAGTCAACGAAGTTTTAATAGACCATAATTCACCCCCGCCCCCCTCCTTGTACTTTCAGATTTATCATTGATGTATTGATTTATAGTTGGCTTGCTTATGGTAGCATTGGGCGCGATCATGGTCTACAGTGGATTTTGGATTGTGACATTTAATCACTCTTGTAACGTTATTGATCTAATATATTTTTGTTTTGAAAAACTTCTTTCCGTTGTGGCAACTGTTAGGTCTTTTTATTCAATTACGCATATCGATTAAAGTATTCTTTTCTATTTGTACTATTTTTCTTAACTCTAACTCAAAATATAAGTCTAAGTCATCAATATTAGAGCGACTATTATGCTTTAAGGATCATCAAAAGTTAATACAATATATTTTTTCCCCTTCAAATTCTCATCATTTAGCAATCTCAATTTCTTAAAATAATACTTATAGGTTTTAATGGCTAGAATGTAAAAAATACAAAATGAAGGTTACATCAAGTTTAAGAAAATTATAAAGATATGTTTACTTTAATCAAGAGTAATTTTATCCGTCAATGGTCAAATCAACTTCAGAATGAGAAATTTTTAATATTAAAAGCTTAAACTTTTTTAAGAAAAAATTAACGCATAACTTATTCCTTTTAACATTAGGGCCCTTTGAAATCGGGGGCTTAAGACATATGCCTTACTTGTCTTTCAATATGTTAGTCTTATGGATATGTTAGTCTTATGGACACGGACATGGCGTATTTGTAGCATGAGCGTGAATGTGGATATAACCAAAATGACATAATTTCAATTTTTTTTCGGATACACCAAAACGACATGATATTGACAACCATAGTGGCTATAATAAGAACTTTTCTAACAATCAAGCCATGTCACAAATCAAAAGGAGCTTCTTGGGATTCTCTGTCCACTCCCATTTAATTTGTTACCTAGTTTAAAGTTTTGAGGGAACGAAAAATTATAGTAATTTTACGTCATCTCTTAAAGTTCCAATCGTTACCCCAAAATCATAAATAATGTTAGCTTGGTCTCTCGTAATAAGTAAAAGTGCTTCATTTGCACACATGGAAAAAGAAAAATGAGTTATTGAAAGCTATTAACCAAACGAAATAAAATTCATATTTCATTTCTTTTGTCCTGATTGGTCGCGATAAGTAATAAAATAAATCTGTAATTTATCCTTTGGCTAAAAGTAGTATAGAGGAAGAAGTGATTATTTCGTAAAACTGAGCATTCAAGAATCAACATAATACGCAGATTTTTTATTTATTTATTTTTGTACCAAATATTGGTATGGTGTTACTTGTTAACTCCATCCCTGCTTGTAAAATATAATTGATCTAAAGTACAGATAGAAGAGGATAATTATGGTAAGTTGACAACAATTGCTACTATTATGCCTTAATTAAGTTAGTCGTGGCCGGCTGTATGAATTTTTATTATCTATTTTCCTCAACTTGGAACCATTTTATTTAATATCTAGTGACTTTGTGTTCTGTAACACAAGTTTTCTACAATTTCTATTGATATACACTTCTCTAAACAGATTAACACTATTAGAGATATTTCATAGATGTTTCAAACATCTGAGAAGTTTGATACACTCAAAAAGATGTTTGAAACATCTGAGATGTTTGGTACATTCAAAGAGATGTTTAAACGTCTTCTTGGATTGTTTGTGCAGAACCTGGCATCACAAAATGATCACCATTCTCTCTTTCCCTCACGCTTCAAAAATATTAGGAAAAAAGGAAATGAGGAGGAGGAAAAAGATGATGATGATGATAAACGAAAAAAGAAGATGCTCAACGAAGAAGAAGATTGAAACATCTTTAATGTTTCAGATATTGTTAGAGATGTTTAAACAACTCACAGGTGTCACGCCTCCTTTTTTACACGTCACCCCGAAGGATAGTGTATAACGGAGTTTTTCCAGTTTAAGTGACATTATTCAAAATGGGATCATTTATTTATCAGAGTCGCCACTCGGAAAAATTTATTTGGTGTCCCAAGTTACCGATTTATGTTGAATCCCAAATCGAGGAAATTTTCGACTTTCCAAGTGAAGTCTACGAACCAGAAATTTGTGAGTAAGAAATTCTGTTAACCCGGGGAAAGGTGTTAGGCAGCCCGGATTCCGTTGTTCTAGCAGGGTCACTTAAACTATCATATTTGACCTATTATCTGATTTTAATACATGTTTCAACCTATAGTGCAATTTTGAATTATTTACCATTTTTATTTAATTTTAAGGAAAATAACAACGTTATTAAAACACATCTCGAATCACGTCACATAAATGCACCCGTGACTTTTGACATATTCTAATATCATTGAGATTTGGATTTGGGTCACATAAATGTGCACCCGAATTTAGAAAAATAGGTTATTAAAATACGCCCCTAAAGAGACTAACGTGTTGATAACTTTGTGGGAAGCCATGAAAATTCGTTAAATGGCACATCCCGAGTTCTAAGTATTTTAATGAAAATAATTAAAGAGGGTCACGCAATTTGTGATTTTATTTGGCGCGACGCACCTCAAATTTATTTTTAAAGGATGTCCGACTAAAGCTTGAAGGGCCATGGACTATTGTGTTCTCTAAGATGGCCCTCCTAAAATTATTCTAAGAGTCTTACTAATTAACTAAGGTCATAGACATTGATTTCAAGCCCAAAATCAAAGCTAGATCCAAGTAATAAAACGAACATCATCTATTTTGTGAAACAGAATAAACATGAAAAGAGAAAAGTATGGTTTGGAGTTTAAAATTCTTCAGCCAAACGCGAAGGCCTGCCTGAAACATAACTGGGCCTGGAAGAGAGGCCCAATACTTTAATTTTGAATTCTAACATTTTGTATTTTATAACCTTAACCTAGCTGCATGGATTTAATACATTAATGTTTATAGGATTAAGGGTTGTCAAAAAGCCATTTGTTCATTCGGACAACAATCACAAATGAGCTCCATACATGAAGCTCAAAGCCAGGCAAACTAATACTGCAGCTGGGCCATGCGTAAGCAGAATCAAGACCCAAATCTTATTCAGAACAAACTGTCAAGCTTTGCCCATAAACGAGCCCAAGTCAAACACTGATTTTAATTTGGATCTCAAAACATTGATTTTAAATCATAATTGGACTTAAAAATTTTGTAACAAATGAACAATTCAAATTCATTCAAATCAAACACCTACTAATTTCAAATTCAAACTTCACACTCATATTCAAATCATATGTGAGCTGATGAACTAACACACTCATTTCTGAAATTTCACTCCCTAAAGCTATAATTTAACTTCATTTAATACACTTTATGGAACTTATTCATGGACTGAAACTAGAAATAACTACTGAAACATTTAATTACCAAGTCAACATGAATCTAAAAGCTGAATATTTCTAAATAACAGTGCAATGTACAGTCTCTAAATGTTCGAACAAGCTAAATGAATCTACCAGTTTTAAGTAAATTGAAGAACAAGGTAAACTCTAGAATATGACTAATATGCTAAAATGAACAGACTAGGCTAATTATCTCTACATTACACTACTGAATTTAGCAGTCTAAACAGAGAAGAGAAACTGATATTAAATGTTAACAGGGAACAGTTTTTCATTATGCAGGAAACTTCAAACAATTACAGCCTTCATCCTTGGAAGTCATCTCATAGGTAATCAAGGAATACCTGAAAATTAGACAAAGAAAAATGAGCAGAAGTGAGACAACAAGCTGGAATCATCAGCAATCAACAGCAAATACTTCAACCCAGGAATGATCCAAGTGGTTTTTCAAAAGGATGAACAACCAAACAGCTCAAACAAATTTAAACCAGAGCGCTTGCAGATCTAAACCATTTACTACTTGTGTGAAACCAAGCAATTTTCAGAAGTTGGAGACATGTGAAATCAGTGAAGTCTAATGAAACAGTAGTTTTCATTTCACTTTTGCTGGATTTTTAGCTATTAGCTCACTCAAATTTGCAGGATTTTTACTATCAGAATTTTGATCTTTCAAACTTTTTACTCTCAGATTTTAAACTCTGAAAATTTGGTTCTAAAAACTTCTCTCAAACTTTCAGGTTTCAAAACATAATCTAGAAGGCAAGGGTGTACTGCCTTTTATAGGCAAATAATTAGAGCACCCTTCAGATTCTATTTTGCACCTTAGCCCCTTCATAATTTTGGCTTATTTGCTTAAAAATCCTTAGGGTACTGACTTGTTACCCAAGTTATACTACTCAATTTCTGAAATTCAAATTGGAACCCCAATCTAGAAGGTTCTAGGAGGTTCTACTTTCAGTTACTGTAAGATTCCCTATTTTAAACTACCTATATTACCCCTGAAACCCTGTTTAATTACCCCTGAAAATCCACCAGTTCATCAGGCCAAACCAAATGGGTCATGGACCCAAATGAAGTACCTACTTGGGCTTAACTATTTCTTGGGCTTAAACTAAGGCTAAAACAGATTTCCAATCAAAAGGAATTAGAGCCATTTCCAACAGGAACAACGGCCCAAAACAAAAGCAAGGAACTGACAAACCTAAGTAAAAAATAAATTATGGATCTAAAATAATTAACTAATCTATTATGTTGATGAAGAAACAATCAAGTAGACCGATTCCTAAAATAACTACAAATTAAATTAAAAAACTAAATCGAGAACAGCAAAACAAAAAAGAATCAAAAAATGAAATAAAACAGAATAAAGAAAAAGGAAGTGCAAATCTAAAGAAAGAGATGAATAGGAAGAAATACCTAGAGTGGGCAGGATTAAATCTTGAATTCTTGGCCAGCCGCTTCAACTACTTGACTAAAACAATCCTTAATCGTGTGTTTTCACAAGAAAACACACAATTAAGGTTTATTATAGTCAATCATCAGTAAACCCCCTTTTTGTGACATTAAGGCTTTCTTCAAAATTAGATTCAAAAGAATCAAGGGTGATTTGAGGGAAATAGACTGTGGATTTGAGGTGAGGGAAGTATGGTGGTTTATTGGTATTCATTTGGTGAGGGTTGGTGGTGGCGCCGCCACCGGAAAATAAAGGTGGCAACTAGGGTTAGGGGATTTGGGGGAGTTTCAGTGGGATTTGAGGGGAGTTGATGGTGGATCGAGGATGAGGAGGGGAAGAGGAGGCTTTGGTGAAATTTTGGTGTCGATTGGCCGTTGGCTGTCGGTGCAGGCGATTTTCGGCGGACGGCGGTGGACGGCGGAATTAGAGTTTTCTCGTGAGAGGTGAGAAAACTCTCACGAGAGGGCAGGGGGGTTTTGAGGGGGGTAGCGTTTGTTTGGACAATTATATATTAATGAATCCAAGATTCTCGTCTGTTGGATCAATCAACGTCGACGACTGAGATCAAAAGAAAGGAAACAATGTCGTTTTGGGGGGGTAAGGGGAGCTGGACCAGACCAGGGGCCATTTGGGCCTTGGACCAGAGGTAAATTAGGCGGGTATTTGGGGTAATTTGAGGGTTTGGATGATGGGATGGCCCAAAAATAGCTTTTCTCTTCTTTTTTTGTTTTTATTTCTTTTTCATTTGATTTCTTTTAGTATATTTTTCCTTTTTCTTTTAAAAATAAAAACCTGCATTAAAATCCTAAGGACCTAATTAAACTAATTAACCCTAAATGATAATTACTACAATTAATTGAGGCAAATTAAAAGAAAATAAAAAAAATTCAAAGCAAAAAGTCAAATTTTTTTATGATTTTTGTATTTTGTAAAACTTTAATTGCTAATTAGTCTAAAAATGTAAAATTAAATCCTAAATGGAAATACAATATTTTTATATTTTTATGAATTATCTAAAGCTAAATATGCACACACAAATGAAAACACACACAAAATTACGCAATTAAATCCTAAAAATTAAATAATTTAAAGAGAAATCCTAAATCTAAGGAGTCTGTAGGAGTAGTTCATGCGAGAAAAAATTACGTGCTCACAGCTGCCCCTCTTTGCTCGGAAACACGAAAGGTTTTCGGGCAGAGATAAATGAGCAATTATGAGGAATTTTTGCTCGCTTGGCACTCCATGAGAAGTATTTTTGGAAAATATCTGACCGAACCTTTCTTCCGAGGTTGCCTACATATCCTTGGCTGTAAAGGAATCAGGTTAGTGTAATTCTGAAAGTTTTGGTAGCTGGGACTACCGGGAGCCGTGATTTCACTGTTGTTGCTGCTGCTGCTGCTTGCTGACCTCCTTATTACACCAAAAGGAAAATCAAAGCTAAGCTAGCTATGCCTATCAACTATGAGTTACAAGATTCCTATCTATAAATCTCTTGAAACTTGATCTTGAATCTTAGTTAATTTTGTTATGTACTCCGATCTGAATCTTGATGCTCGCAAGTTGTAGGTGTTGGTTCTTTCTTCATCACTTGGATCAAATCGGGACAGGCAAAGCTTGTGACTTCAATCAAATTTTGAACAATTCGCATCTTTGTCTGCTTCAGCATTTTGAATTCACTTCTATTTTGTTCTTTTCTTCTTTTCTATATATTGTATCGAAACTCATTCTTTCAGCTACTTCGGACCCTGTGCCTCAAGGTCAAACCTGCTCAGACACCAAAACAAACAAACGAACGAAATTTTCTGCCCCAGTTTTCACTAGGAGAATTTCGTGAATTATTTGTGACAAAAGTCTGAACTTATTCTTTTTTTTTCTCTTTTTTTTTGAATAAAACAATAATTGTGTTTGTCTACAATGGAACAAATTAGGGAGTGGAGCCCTACATCTAAAATGTCAACTCAGGAGTTGGAGCCCTAATGTTGGTGAAAAACGACTAGAGAATGGAAGCCCTATGTCTAAAGGCGAACTCAGTGATTGGAGCCCTAATGTTGGCAAAAGGTAAAAAGCTCAACTTAGGGATTGGAGCCCTAATATCGGCAAAGGGTGACTAGGGAATGGAGGCCCTATGTCTAAAAGGCGCAACTCAGGGATTGGAGCCCTAATGTTGGCATAAGGTAAAAAAAAACTCAACTCAGGGATTGGAGCCCTTTACGTCGGCAAAGGATGACTAGGGAATGGAGGCCCTATATCTAAAAGGTGCAACTCGGGGATTAGAGCCCTAATGTTGGCAAAAGGTAAAAAGCTCAACTCAGGGATTGGAGCCCTAATGTCGGCAAATGGTGACTAGGGAATGGAGGCCCTATGTCTAAAAGGCGCAACTTAGGGATTGGAGCCCTAATGTTGGCATAAGGTAAAAAAAAACTCAACTCAGGGATTGGAGCCCTAATGTCGGCAAATGGTGACTAGGGAATGGAGGCCCTATGTCTAAAAGGCGCAACTTAGGGATTGGAGCCCTAATGTTGGCAAAAGATAAAAAGCTCAACTCAGGGATTGGAGCCCTAATGTAGGGAAAGGGTGACTAAGGAATGGAGGCCCTATGTCTAAAAGGCGCAACTCAGGGATTGGAGCCCTAATGTTGGTAAAGGCGACTAGGGAATGGAGGTCCTATGTCTAAAAGGCTCAACTCAGGGATTGAATCCCTAATGTTGGCTAAAGGGTGACTAGGGAATGGAGGCCCTATGTCTAAAAGGCTCGACTCAAGGATTGGAGCCCTAATGTTGGCAAAGGGTAAAAGCTCAACTCAGGGATTGGAGCCCCAATATTGGCAAAGACGACTATGGAATGGAGGCCTTATGTCTAAACGGCTCAACTCAGGGATTGGGGCCCTAATATTGGCAAACAAAGTAACGGGTTGATATTGGGATTTTAAACTATCCTCTTTTGAGGATTTTCTTCATTTCTTATCTCTTTTTCTCCTTTTTGTTTCATTTTTGATAAGATGCATGAAAGAACTTGGGGAAACTTCCCTTTTGGATTGTTTATTTGCTGCAAAGCTATTTCAGCACTTGCGCGTTTCTTTTTCTTTTAGCTGCACCTGCTTCTTGCACGGTTGCTTGTATTGCACCTGTTCCAATTTTCAAACAAACAACAATTATTAGTTTGAAATGGTGGTTGGTTTTGTTGCCTTGATCGTCTCAATTGCTTGATCCCGGCCCAGCTTCTATTGAGAACCTCTGCTGCTTGTTGGTTTTGAAGATTAATCTCTCTTTCAAAGCGAAAGGCTCAACTTTCAGGATTTCATGACGATCCGCCCGCGTGGGGCTTTGACTTTCCCACTTTATCCTGCTCTTGGGATATGTGTCTTTGACTTTATTTCCTTTTCAATATCTTTGCTTTGAAAGCATCAACAATCATGCTGGTTGGGATTGGCTTGATGCACCCGCTAAGGCTGGGTACTTTTCTTTAGCTTTTGCTAGGCAAAGCCCTATTAAACCAGTCCTGCCACATTTTCTTTGTATTAGTTTCAGAAACGGAGTTCGACCGAAAGGGATTTAAGGAACAATTAAACAAAAGGCAGGAAGATGAATTTAAAGAGAAGCGTCCCTTTCGGGGAGAAAAGAAGGACTTATCTGGGGTGCATGCAGACTTCAAATAGACATGACATGCTTCTTGACTGGATGCCCGACCCGCAAAAACTTTCCACACTTCTCATAAACTCATTGACCCGTGTTTTAGGACCAGGGAATCTTACCATGACTCTTTCAATGGTGGGAGATGTCTTCTTTTCGGCCGACGGCACCCTTTTCAGGTTTTCACCAATCGACCTCTCTCATTTCTCTTCTCACCGTCGCCCGATAATGCTCTTTACGAGTTTTCACTAAAGGGACTCTCTCATTTTCAATTTCTCTACTCACCTTCGCCATATGGTTCCCGTAGGTTTTCACCGATAAGACTCTCTCATTTTATTTCTCTCAGTTTGATTGCATTAGATTCCAACAATGATGTTTTTCAATTCCACACCTTTGCCAATTGATCGAAAGGACTTGGACAAGGTTTTTGAGTAAACAAAATCTTGGATAGAATTACAACTTTGGAACTGTTTTAGTGGGCTCATTGCCGAGCCATTATATCATCTGACCCAATTTCACTATTTTAGGGAATTGGGATTTTTGTTTTGGTGTGACTAAACCCCAGAAAGAGGCTGCCTACTTATCCTTTCGGAATCAAGTCAGACGTAGTTTAAGGAAACATTTGTTTTTTTTGTTTTTGTTTTTTTTTCTATTTTTGTTTTGTTTTGTTTTCTCCTTTTTTCATCATTTTTCATTTTTTTCAGTAGTGCTTTCGGGTTCCAAAGAGGGTAATCAAGGAAGGGTAACCGGCTCAAAGGGTTTGCGAAAGATGGATAGTGTTTGGATAGTAGTAATGAAAGCATTTGTCATCTTAATTGAACAAAGTCATCACCGCAGGAAGCCTAGACATAGTACCTTTTTACCGCATCCGCATTCACAACTGCTTTGGGATCATTTCCTTCGATATCACCCAGATTGTACCTGGTCTTCTTTCAAATTTTCGAACAATTCTACCTACCTTCTGGCGTCCTCTAGCTGAGGGAATATCTTTGGCATATAATTCATATGCCTCAGTTGGTGGAAGGCGATATGATCGTCCTAATCTCTACGTAGGATCTCCTATCGATATTCTCCTTTCTGGAGGTGTTCCACGAGCCAAAGCTGAAGCAATAAGTTGCAACCCTCAAAATGACTACCTTGTTGTTGACATTTGTCCAAGGCGCGGTATATCTCGGCGACGATCATGGGCACTATGCTGAAAGTTTGCCCACCAATCCTTTCCATCAAAGTTTTGGTTACTATGGCTAGTCTGTTGTGGATCCTAGCCTTCTTCATAGGGAACACGATCATCCCCAAAAAGTAAAACATGAAAACAAAAACCCCTTCTATGGGCATGCCCTAATGAGGTGATAGCAAATTCGTCTGAATAGGTGCGGTATGACTTGCTATAGCCGTACCTCTCATATAGATAGTCAAACAGGATGTAGGAGTCTTTCAAACAGGTTAAGTCTGGGTTTTTCTTCAACCCCATCATTTTAAAGAAACCCCTTCCTTTGCGATTCTCGGGTATGAGCAAATCTGGAGTCTCCCAAGGAATTTCAGCTAAACCCCCTATCTCTTCAAGTAAAGGAGTCATTTCAAGATCACCAAAGCGGAACACAGATTTGTCACTATCCCAGAACAATGTTGCAGCCTCTATGATTCTATTGTTAGGCTGAATCTCTAGGAGAGAAGGCAGATTCCCTAAGTACTTGCGGACGAGTGTTTGATCACTAGAATGGAGATTGTTCCACCAATTCAGCAGCCTTGGATGAATGTTGGTTACCATGCCAAATCTAGGGATCTCGTGCCTCATTTTCTAAAAAACAAAGTGTTAGGCCCTTACCCCCACCAGACTCGACTATTTAAATCAATAATTAGCATAGCAGGCACTTAAGTTCTCCAAATAAATGCATATAAGGTGGAGGCGTCCATTTGGGTTTCAAGGAAACCCGGCGGACTTTGGACAAGGCTATCTTAATGAGTCATTATGTGGACAACATAACTGACTTGGCTAGGTTTGACCATGATGCATGCACAATTTAAATGGAATAAGGTTTCTATTTTGAAGTGCTAGACTTGTACCCTTGAGCGGACAACTCAAGAGGGAAAGGCACGGAACCGTCGACTACACCGTTGATCGACTGATTTTACCGCAAATATGCCTTTGCCAAATTTAGGGGGGATAGTATTGGAAGTGCGCAACCACTCATTATAAGCGTTGCTATAGGATTTGTTTTGGCACAAGTGGAGTATGATGTTGAAGATGCGATTTACAAGAATGAAACACATTGACATGTATTTTCACATACATAAAATAAATGATTACAATAAATGCTCGAAATTACAACGGTATTGAAATAATAAAGCAGTAAGGAAAACAGTTAAATGAAAGGAAAGACATGAAGAGCCAAGTTAGTTTTTCATGATGAAATAATTAAAAGGCAAGAAATAAAGGTAATTAAAGAAATAATGAAGTCACAAATAACATGTAATGGTAAAAAGCCTAAAGAAATACCTAGCAGAATCGCCACGCTGTCGATGCCCCCTTTTTTCCTAAAGCGGAATCGGGTTCACGACATTCGGGAAGACAACTCTTATCCCGTTTGGGAATTGGGTTTTTGGAGTTTGGAGAGTCTCCACCTAATGATTATAGTGCATTAGGACACTTTCAAGAAAGTATTGAGATGAAAAACCAGAGTTTGGGTAAGGGCTAGAAATTATCTCGAGGGGAAGGTGTTAGGCACCCCTCAAGATCCACTAGTGTGGTTCCCGACCATGCTACAATTGTGACTTTAAGGAATGAAGAAGACAAGTAGAAAATAAAGAAGAGGGTTTTCACATAGTATTGCAAACAAGTTTAAGATTTTGAAAAAAAAAGAAAAGAAAAGGAGTAGAAGATACATGAAGTTGGTTTGAAAGAAAACTAAAAGAAAGAACAAGTGGAAAAAAGGAAAGAGGTCCTAGGTTTATACATTACATGGATCATTCGTACAACACTGGTACTCAATTGTACGCGGAGTGTTATCGTGTAATCATCATCTCCATGTCTACCCTTCCCACCCCGTTAAGGTATTAAAGCGTGGAACGGTATCGTTTACTTATCGGATGCTACTACCCGTCCCAATCCTCTCAGTCCCGGGGTATTGGGACTTCTAATCCTATAGGGGAAATAAAGGAATGGAGGCCTTTATGGAGTTTAAAGGATAAAATTCTAGCTCGACATTCAAAACAAGTATCAAATAAGTAGGTAGAACAAACAAGCAAACAAGGCTCAAATTAACCCCAGAAGTCAAACAATCATTTAGTTTAGCATGCCTTGACAAGTACTGATTTGGTCTTAGATTAAAATTAAGCGGCGAGCGGTCTGGTTCAATACATGCATTTAGACAGAAAATCTGCATTAGGCCACTCGGATACAGTTGCCAGGGACTGACCCAATTAATTAATTAGCCAACCCTTTGTCTATGTGTTGAAATAAAACTAGGTGTAGGATCTATTAGTTTCAGGAAAAGATGCAAAGAATTACCAGTAATTTCAGAAAAGATACAAGTTGATTTTAGAGAAAAGAGGCATTAGTTTTAACAAAGAGAAAAGATGCAAACTGCTTTTAGAAAAAAAAAAAGAATTACCAGTTGTTTCAGAAAAGATGTAGACTGATCAAAAGGTTTACGAGCTTTAGGAAAGTGCAGATTGATTCTGAGAAAGGGTTTACCAATTGTAGTAAAGATAGATACGAATTTCAGCGTTTGGTTCTGCTTTAGAAACTAATGAAGCTGTTAAGGACGAGATTTCCTATAGGCATGCTTTCTATAGGTTTGCTGATTTTAACACCCTTTCATGACATTAATAGAAGTCTTATACACACGATGTCTATATGCAACTTTGTTATTAAGCCTATAAACGGTTTGCCTAATGACATTTGTGTATGCAGAAATGCAAGAGCCTATAGGCATGACCTCTATATGTGTAATTGTAGAAACATAAGTGTTAAATCCTATAAGCATGCTTTCTAGGTGATTTTTCTGTGGTAAAGTTAAGCGTTAAATCTTATAGGCATGGTCTCTATGTGATTGAATCAGTATTAAAGACCCTATAGGCAGGATTTCTAGTTTGATAAAAATAAAATCCCAAGTCATAATTTCTACCCCTTGGATGCAGAAAAGTAAAGACCCCTCCCGCACCCTTTTACTATTATCCCCGAGTTTCATACAAAATTATTACAAACCAATGAATTAAACTGGAAATTAAAAGATACATCAAAAGCTAAAAGCTAGATCCGAGCAGCCTAATTCAACCTTAATGTCTGGTAACATGCGATTGAGCCATTTTCGGGATTCAAATTTCCAAAGCCTTCTCTTTATCCAAGGTGTTTCAAAGTTCCAAGGAATCTCAGAGATTCCAGGCATTGCTTACACACAGGATACCATTAGCATTAGAATAGTGCAGTGTGGAAGAGCCAGCTCTCAAGCATCCAAGTATAGAGGGAGCTCAGGTTTCCCAAAGCATAACTTGCAAGAGAGGGGCATACCTTATAGCTAAGAGTAAGTGCAAAGTGAAAAGGAATTAGGGAGCCATGACAGGTGGTGGTCATACCTAGCCACAGGGTAGGCTGGCACACCCCTGACCACTTGTTTGGTTGAACAAGTTAGGAGCAGACCTTTTGAAGGTCAGACTAAAGTCTGGATAGTGATTAGGACACTATCAGACTCAAATCCAGGGACCAAACACATAGAGGGGAAAAAGGAATGGGAATTGATTGAGTTTGGGATTCAAAGAATCCAGCTCAGGATCATAGACAGCAATATTAGAGTGTTGTTATGCCCTGAACTACAACTCACACAAAAAGGGTAAAGGGTAAGGGAATTCATAAAGTATCAAATTCATGACAAACAGTTGCTTTAAATACATAATTGAACTATAAAGGAAAAGGGGGAGCATGTGACAATATGCTAGAAACAAATGGGCAGAATTAAACACATTATTGTTGAGGCATGTAAACTAATTGAGACATACCAGTATAGAAACAAAAGAGTGCAGAAGAAAGCAAACACAGTCCACAGCAGTGCAAGTATCAGAAAGAGAGAGAGTACAAGTGAATTGTGAACTCAGATTGTTCTGTGTTTGTGTGTGTTCAAAGAGAAGGGAGGAGAGTATTTATAGTGTAAAAACAGGCAGAAAATAAGGCAAGGATTGCAGTTCAGCAATAATTAGGGGAACAAGTGTCAATTAAAATCAGTATCAAAGACTTCCTTTAGTTAAGGAATTAAAATCAAACGGTAACATGCAATTGCTAAATAAGGAAGTATTTCCAGCATAGTATAGGTACATAGTAGGTAATAGAGGCTAGGTTCATCAGACTCTAATCAAGGAAAGGTCTATCAGAACCCAATACCAATATAATCAAGATAAGTGAATCAATCAACTTGAGTATGAAAGGCAGGGGTCGAGATTTCAAGGCAAGCATTCAAATAGGTCTGAGAAGCAGGGAAATCAGTACAATAAGGAAAGAATCAATCACAAGAGTGCAATCAGAATCACACAAAGAGATTTGAAGTCAGCCCATAATTAAGGGCTACTTTGAGAGGGAAATTTAACATATAAAGGAATGCATAGCCTTAGGCATGTGAGGCTAAGTTGTGGTAAAATAATAGCATGTAGAAGTAACTAAAAGGCATGATAATCAAGTTTCAGTGCTTAACAATAGAGAAAAGATTCAGAAGCATGCAAAGAATATCAGAACCAAAAAAAATAGTCAAGAGAATGGAAGCACACTCCAATTTCAATGAACGAGTTGCAAAAACAAAAAGAGATTGAATAGTCCCCAAAGAAACTAGGGTTTTCGAGAATCAAACGATTTTAGAGGAGATGAGCAGTCAAACAAATAAAACAGGTTTAGAATCCTGGATAAGCCCCAAAATTAGCATTTCACTCATGCTAAATCAGATATATGAGAGGGTAAATCAAGTGAATAACAAACAGAAACTCAAACAAGATCCCAAAATTAGGGCTTTTAACATGCTAAATCAGATAAAAATAAAGTG
>MU674303.1:101093-123106 GCA_026770625.1 Nicotiana glauca | reverse complement strand
TTTTTTTTTTTTTTTTTTTTTTTTTTTTTTTTGTTTTCTTTTCTCTTTTTTCATCATTTTTCATTTTTTTCAATAGTACTTTCGGGTTCCAAAGAGGGTAATCAAGGAAGGGTAACCGGCTCAAAGGGTTTGCGAAAGATTGATATTGTTTGGATCGCGGGAATGAAAGCCTTCCTCATCTCAATCGAACAAAGTCATCACCGCAGTAAGCCTAGACATAGTACCTTTTTACTGCATCCGCATTCACAACTGCTTCGAGATCATTTCCTTTGATATCACCCAAATATAATGCTCCTCTTGGCAATATCTTTCTGATGACGTATGGACCTTTTCAATTGGGAGAAAATTTTCCTTTTGCTTCCTGGTGATGAGGAAGAATACGCCTTAACACAAGTTTTCCCACTTCAAAATTCCTGGGCCGCACTTTCTTGTTATAAGCGCGGGCCATTCTTCGTTGGTACAACTGCCCGTGACAAATCACAGCCATCCGCTTTTCATCAATTAAGGTCAACTATTCTAGACGAGTCTTGACCCACTCACTATCCTCAATCTCTGCTTCAACAATGATCCGGAGAGAAGGAATTTCCACCTCTGTAGGTATTACAGCCTCAGTTCCATAGACCAAAAGGTATGGGGTTGCTCCTACCGATGTGCGCACCGTGGTGCAATATCCCAGTAATGTGAAAGGCAACTTTTCATGCCATTGTCTTGAGTTTTGAATCATCTTTCTCAAAATCTTCTTGATGTTCTTGTTTGCTGCTTCTACAGCACCATTGGCTTTGGGTCGGTAGAGAGTGGAATTTCTATGCGTTATTTTGAATTGTTCGCATACTTCTTCCATCAAACGACTATTCAGGTTTGCAGCATTATCTGTGATGATAGTTGCAGGAATGCCAAAATGACAGATAAGATTAGAGTGCACAAAAACTACCACAGCTTTCTTGGTGATTGATTTGAGAGTGATGGATTCAACCCACTTCGTGAAGTAATCAATGGCAAACAGTATGAATCTACGTCCATTTGAGGCTTTCGGCTCGATTGGCCCAATGACGTCCATGCCCCAAGCAACAAATGGCCAAGGTGCTGACATAGGATGTAGTTCTATGGGAGGCGCATGAATCAAATCACGGTGCACCTGACACTGATGGCACTTCCGGACAAAGCTGAAGCAGTCCTTTTCCATAGTTATCCAGCAATACCCTGCTCGAAAGATTTTCTTTGCCAAAACATACCCGTTCATGTGGGGTCCACACACTTCTACATGTACTTCATGCATGATCCTTCCGGCCTCTTCGGTGTCAACACATCTTAACAAGTTGAGATCCGGGTCCTCTTGTACAAGACATCACCACTTAAGAAGAAACTACTTGCATGCCGTCTAATGGTTCTCTTTTGGTCCCCACTAGCTTGCTCGGGGTATTCCTGCATTTTCAGAAACCTTTTGATGTCATGGTACCATGGCTGGGTGTTTGGTTTTGCCTCAACCGCATGACAGTAACCATGTCTTTCCTTGATTTGAATCTCTAAGGGATTAATGTGGGCATTGCCTGGGTAAGGCAACATCGAGGCTAGGGTGGCGAGTGCATCAGCTAGTTCATTGTGACACCGAGGGATGTACCTGAACTCTATTGACTTGAACCGCTTGCTAAGATCTTCCACATGTTGCCGATAGGGAATAAGCTTAACATCTCGGGTTTTCCATTCTCCTTAGGCTTGCCGAATAATCAGATCTAAGTCTCCCATAATCAATAACTCTTTGACGTCTTGGTTGAGCGCCATATTCATAACCATGATGCAGGCTTCATACTCAGCAGTATTGTTTGTGCAAAAAAACCGAAGCCTAGCTGTGGTCGGATAGTGCTGACCAGTGGGTGAGATCAAGATTGCCCCAATTCCTACACCTTTTGCGTTTACCGCCCCATCAAAGAACATTTTCCAAGCATGAGTGTCTTCAGAGATTGTTGCTATTGAATTTACCTCTTCATCTAAGAAGTAAGTGCTCAACGGGTTATATTTATCATCAACCGGTTTTTCAGCCAAATGATCTGCCAACGCCTAGGCTTTCATTTTCGTACGAGTAACATAGACTATGTCAAATTCTGTGAGCTGAATCTGCCATTTTGCTAATCTCCCTGTAGGCATCGGTTTCTGGAATATGTATTTCAAAGGATCCAACCTGGTTATGAGATAGGTGGTGTAAGCTTGCAGATAATGTCTCAGCTTTTAAGCGACCCAAGTTAGAGCACAACAGGTTCTCTCCAACAGAGTATACTTAGCTTCATAGCTGGTAAACTTCTTGCTCAAGTAGTAGATTGCCTGTTCTTTCTTCCTGGTTACATCATGTTGCCCGAGAACACAGTCGAAAGAATTTTCCATGACCGTCAGGTACAAGAAAAGAGGCCTCCCCGGCTCTGGTGGGACCAAGACTGGCGGATTTGACAGATATTCTTTGATCTTATCAAAAGCTTCTTGACATTCATTCGTCCACTTGACTGCTGCATCTTTCTTCAGTAATTTGAATATAGGCTCACATGTGGATGTCAACTGAGCAATGAACCGGCTGATATAGTTTAATCTGCCCAACAAACTCATCACATATTTCTTAGTTCTCGGAGGAGGCAAATCCCGGACAGACTTTATTTTTTTTGGATCTAACTCGATACCCTTCCGGCTAACTATAAAGCCCAAATGTTTGCTCGATGGGACTCCAAACGCGCATTTGGCTGGGTTCAGCTTCAAATCATACTTGCGCAACCGCTCGAAGGATTTTCTCAAATCTCGAACATGGGCATCTTGGGTTTTAGACTTGATGATTACGTCGTCCACATATACCTCTATCTCTTGATGCATCATATCATGGAAAATGGCGGTCATGGCCCTCATGTAGGTTGCCCTAGCATTCTTCAACCCAAACGGCATGACTCTGTAGCAATATGTACCCAGGGTGTGGTAAAAGCTGTCTTTTCGGCGTCTTTCATCCATCAACACCTGGTCATATCTTGCGTAACAATCCACGAAGGACTGTATCTCATGTTTGGCACAGTTATCAACAAGGATGTGGATGTTTGGCAAAGGGAAATTGTCTTTGGGACTTGACTTGTTCAAATCTCTGTAATTCACATACACCCTGGTCTTCCCGTCTTTCTTTGGAACTGGAACTACATTAGCCAACCATGTAGTGTACCGGACCACTCGAATTACCCATGTTTTCAACTGTTTCGTGATTTCTTCCTTGATCCTATCACTGATGTTAATTTTAAACCTTCTTTGCTTTTGCTGGACTGGAGGTCAATCGGGGTAAGTTGGCAACCTATGAACTACCAGATCAACAATTAGCCCTAGCATGTCATCGTACGACCAAGCAAACACATCTTTGAACTCAAGCAGGAGTTAGATTATTGCATCCCGGTCTTCTCGTCTGTGTGAATGCTTATTTTGGTTTCCCGAATTTCTTCAAAAGTTCCCAAGTTAACCGGTTCAGTATCATTCAAGTTTGGCTTAGGTTTATTCTCAAATTGTTCTAATTCTCGATTTATTTTCCTAAAAGCCTCTTCTTACCAATATTCCGGTTCTTGGTTCATTATTTCACAATTAGACAGCGTGTTTGGATATGTGCATGACGTCCGCAAGTATGTCATGTTATTTAAGGCCACATTATTAGAACTAAAAGAAAAAAATAAAAGAGAAAAATAGCAAAAATCAGAAAGAATAAAGAGAGATAAACGATGAAATATTGATTTCATTTCTTGGAATTTAAAGATAACAGGGTTTACATTTGGGAAATTAAAAGACAAGAAACTAAAGAAAATACCCGAGTTACGCCCTGGAATAACTCGCGATGTAGAAAAAGTGGCAGGACGGGTCTACCGGGACTCCCGCCTGATTGGGAATGGCGTAGCCTTCCAATTCTATAGCTTGGCATTTGGTCCCATATACATCACCTCAAAGGTGCTTGTGCCCTCTCCCGGCTGAATCATGTGGGTTTCGTACAGTATCTTCCTCATTGCCCCACATATTTCTTTAATCTCTTTGGACGTAAAGGCCTCATCATCCTCTTCTTCACTATACTTTGGCTTGACAAAGGTTTCATACAAATGTGGCAGTGGCTGTGGCAAAACCCATCCCTCATTCTTTCTCTCATCTACCCACTTTATATCATCTGGGGTAGGCAGGAAATCTATCCCGAAGAACTTCTCAGTTGTAGGCAGGGTAACTGGTTCAGCTATTCCTTGTAGAGATTTTCCAAGTCCCTTCCCTGGTTTGAAACCGTGTCTGATCATTTCTTTGGCCACCATAATCGAGGCATTTGATAGGGAGGGTTGGGGGCAAGGGTTTCCTTCTTCTTGCTGGTCCGCCACTACGACTTCAAATGCTTGGTAGAATATGTGCTCATTGCCTTCCCTCGCTCCAAGACATGGGACAGATGGGTCCTGATAAATTGATTGTTCATCCTCTCCATGGACCACGATCTCCTGGTCCTCATGTTCAAATTTCAACATTTGATGGAGAGTTGAGGGTACAGCTCCTGCTGCGTGGATCCAAAGCCTTCCCAAAAGAAAATTATAGGACATGTCCATGTCTAGTACTTGGAAGGTCACCTCAAAGTCCAGTGGGCCAATGGTCGAAATTAGGTCAATTTCTCCAATTGTGTCTCTTTTGATACCATCGAAAGCTCGCACACAAACATTGTTGGGACGAATCCTTTCAGTCCTGATTTCTATACACTGCAGCGTAGAGAGTGGGCAAATGTCTACCATGACCCTCTTCACATAGTATCCCTCACATTTGATAGTTAAGTGCAAGGCTTTGTTGTAAGCGGCCCCTTCTGGAGGCAAGTCGTTTTTGCTGAATGAAATCTGATTGATAGCAAAAAATCTTTCCGCCATTCTTTCTAGCTGTTCCACCGAAGTTTCAGCTGGCACGTATGCTTCATTAAGGGTCTTCATTAAAACCTTTTGGTTTTTAGGGGATTTCATCAATAATGATAGCAAGGATACTTGTTCAGGAAACTTCCGAAGTTGATCAACCACTTCATAGTCCGCCATCTTCATCTTCTGAAAGAAAGTTTCCGCTTCTTCGGCACTTACGGATTTCTTAGATAGGAAATGCTTTCTGGTGGCATTGTTCACTTCTTCCACGTTGGAATACTTCTCAACAGGGTGATTTTCTTATGTTGCCCCTGAGATCTCTTTGCCCTTATACGTAACCGCTATCTTATGATAATTCTACCGTACCGCAGCAGGATCTGTCATAGGCTTTTGTGGCGCGCATCCAATAACCACAAGCTCGTTCATCCTCAATGGCTTAATTGTCCCCCGCACCACATAATCTCCCTTGGGTATGTACATCTGGGCTTTTTTTTTTCAGTTCAAACCTCCTTGGAGGACTTAAAGTCAACTGTTTTTCTTTGTTGCCTCATGGGACATAGAGAACACCATCTTTGGGAGGCATTGCCCCTGTTCCTACTTTAACTTTTATTTTTGGTTTTAAAGAGGTGGACTTGGTCTTCTTTTCCCCTTTATCTTGCTACGGGGCAATTTTTGGCTTTCTCTCCGCATCAGCAATGACAATTATGGCCTTTAGTGCCAGATCATTCACAAATCATTCCAATTACTGGCCCATTGTTATGGGCTGGCACTGGGTTATTCGTCACGTTGGGAACATCCTCATCCCTTAGCACTATCTTTCCTTGCTCTATCAAGTTCTCCACTACTCTTTTCAAGGTTCAACAATCATCTGTATCATGCCCTTCTACTCCTGAATGATAAGCACATCTGACTCCGGCTCTGTAAGCGGGCGATGCTGGGTTTTGCATTTTTTGAGGAACTGGTTGTAGCAGACTCATTTGGACAAGCTTTGGAAATAGATTGGAGTAGGATTCACCAACTGGTGTCAAAGTTTGCCTCCTGGGTGGCTCACGAGGGGGAAAGTTATTCTGTAGAGGACGGGGATTGTAGTGGTTTTGGTGAGGAGGCTAATTTCTTGGAAATGGAGCTTGGTTCCCGTAGGCTTGTTGCTGCGGCCGAACAAAAGGCTGAGCATTCATGACCGCGTACAGTTGAGGAGCATAGGCCATTTCTTGGTGAGGGTAATAATGCTGAGGGGTTCTTTCTGGGAACATGGATCTAGGAGCACGGTGTCTTCTTGCACCCGATGCCGCCACGGATGTTTCTTCTTTCTTCTTACCCTTTGCCACTCCTCCAAACCCACCTTGAATGGCTTTGGAGGTTGCTCTAATAGCTGACTGGCTCAGAATTCTGCCTGTTTTCAATCTATTTTCCACCATTTCACCAATTTTAATAGCTTATGCGAACAGTTTGCCCATAACTGACATCATATTTTGGAAATAATCAGCTTCCTGAGCTTGAAGGAACACCGTGACCATTTCAACCTCATCCATTGGAGGCTTTACACTTGATGCCTGCTCACGCCATTTGATTGCATATTCCCGAAAGCTCTCCGAGGACTTCTTTTTCAGATTTGCCAAGGAGTTCCTGTCTGGAGCAATGTATATATTGTACTGGAACTATCTAACAAAGTCTCTTGCAAGGTCGTCCCAAATGTGCCAACGAGAAATGTCCTGATCCATGTACCACTCAGAGGCGATACCCACCAACCTTTCCCCAAAGTAAGCCATGAGCAATTATTCTTTTCCGCCAGCTCCTCGCAACTGATTGCAGTATTTCTTAAGATGAGCAATAGGATCACCATGCCCATCGTATTTTTCGAACTTTGGAGTTTTGAATCCCAGAGGAAAATGCACATGAGGGAACATGCATAGATCAGTATACGACACACCTTTCTGCCCACTCAGACCCTGCATGTTTTTTAGGCTCTGCCCCAGGCTTCTCATCCTCTTTGCCATTTCTTCATGTTCGAGGTTTTGGGGATCTTTTCTTGTCCTGTTGTGAACTCAAATGGAGGTGGCTGAGGATAGGTATAGGTGGGGTACTGAGGAGGCTCCACTTGGATAGTAGGATTTTTGAATGTAAAGGCTGAAGGATCAAAAATAGGCCTAGGCAGTGCAGGCTGTGTTATGGCTGAGCATGGGGGAGCTGTAAAGATATTGGAAGTTGCTCCGGACATGAACACCTGGGGGCAAACCTTAGAAGGTGTTCCTATGATATGAGCCGATATGGTGGGCTGTCCCAGTGGGTTGTTTGGATGGCTGATGGGAATATTGGAGGTACCCCTGATCTAGGGAACAGTTCGGGGAATCCGGGGATGGCACTTGGAGGCTCCCTTCCATTCATCCACGCATCCCACATTTCCATGACCCAGAGACGTAGGATCCTGTTTTCCTTGGCCACTGCAGACTCTAAGGCCGGGATACCCAAGATTGGGCTATCTTCTGGGATGGGAATTGCTGGCAAGGTCATTTCCGTAGACATTTCTATGATCCCCTTCAATATAGTAAAGTACGAATGTGATGCCAGTTTACCACGAAAAACCAACAACCATTTCTATAAAACCTGAACTGGATGTGACAGCAACAAACAGTTAGTTTGCAATAAATAACAGATAGGTAATAGCACGTTGGGGTGTGATGCACCTGTACAGTTAAGTGAGTTTCTACATGTTTTGCAACGGTTGCATGTGTCATCCCGGCTTTTCCTTATTCTTTTCCATTTTCTTCCTTTGGTTTCCACTCTCTTTTCCCTGCTTTTTCTTTCCTTTTGCCCTTTCCTCTCATTTTTCTCATTTTTCTTTTCTCTCTCCTTTATTTTCTTTCATTCTTGCCTTTGATTTTTGCCATAGTTTCTTTCTCTTGGTTTTCTTATTTTCTCTCTCTTTTGTTTCTTTTCCTCTCTTGTTTTTCTTTTATTTTCTTTCCTCTCCTTTTTTCTTTTCTCTTAGGGTTACGGTCGAATCTTATGGAGATTGCCTACGTATCATGACCCCGCATGAATCAGACCAATCGTAGTTCTTGAAAAACAAATGCAAAAATAAGGAAACAATTTTTGGGGATTTTCAATTTTCATTAATAAAACTTCTATTACAAAGATGCTAAACTATTTGTTTTCTTGGAAAGGAGAAACTACAAACAGACTCAAAATAACCAAAATACAGACTCGATGATTGAAACATCAGAAACACATTAAAGCCTCAAATACTAGGGCCCGCGGGGAATCATTCAGCCTCGCCACGAGCCTATATGCAAGACCCCTTTGCAGTCACTCCAGATCATTCATAACGTGACGGACAAAAATTATCACCTAAGCAAAGAAGGTGGTATGAGTCATGCTCTCTCACGCTTGGCATTTCATGGCAATGTAGTCAGCTATGGCCCTAATCCTCTCTCTAATTCTGCCCTTTTCCTGAAGTTGTTGCCCTATCTGCTGGTTCCGGGCTTCCAACACTTGAGAGTCATTAAAGTGGTGATCTTGTAATTGCTATATTTCTCTCTCCATTTTAGCCATCAGCCTATAGCAATGTTCCCTTTTAGCCTTGAAATCTTTAACTTACTGGGCTGCCTCATCCTCAAGGGTAGTCACTTTTCTTCTCAGACTAGTGATGGCCCCTTCATAGTTTCTCTTCATTTGCTGCACAAATTGTGCTTGTTCTTCTACTTTCTTTGCCCACTGGGCCCGGATTTTTGCTACATTATCTTCGAGTTTTTCTAGGTCTTCTTGGCACTCGAGGACTTTCTTTTTTAGTCCATTTATCAGCCTTTCATCATACACTTCTTTCTGCGTTGCTGGCAGCTATTTTCATCTTTCGGATCTGAGCCTTAAGAGCCTCATTTTCCTCGGTCAGTTTCTTCTTGTCACCCTCATCAGCTGCGGCTTGTAAGCTGTTTTCAAATTGAAGGTCCTGAACCTGTTTTTCTAATTCTCCTATTCTGGCCCTATATTCATTCTCATTGGCTAACCAGGCCCACTATTCTTGTGATGACTCAACAAAATCCTGGAGGTGAGGTCTTTTGGCCAGCCTCCTAGATGCAATTTCCCTTCTATACCAAGCATGATGCCCGGTGAAACTTCTCCTTTGGATCGATCCTGTACACAAGTATTTGCTGCCAAGTATTGACATTCACTCCAGATCTGACGAACTGTTGATTTAGGTAACTGGCCATCAGGACCAATTTCAACTACTTGGGTACTAAGATCCTCATCTTTTGGCACTATTTGACACCTTCCGAGTTGTCTTAAAACCCAATACAGAGCATAAGGCTGAATACTCTTAAGACCCATCAAGAGGAAGTGATGCCCTGTTGCTGGCATATATATGATCTCATCCACAGGTAACCATCCAAACGTCCACTCTATTTGACTGGCAGTGATAGACCGAAAGTATAATGTCCATTCTGTGACCCCTTCAGGCAAGCTGATCCCATCAATCCTCGTATAAAATTCCTCTATGCAGGTCTTCTCTATTGACCCATAACTCATGAATTGAGGGCGATGGCATAGGTGTTCGATCATCCACATTTGCAACAACAAATTGCACCCCTCAAAAAAGTTTCCTCCGGCTTTGCATCATGTAAGAGCACGGAATATTTCAGCTACTATCATGGGCGCGAGGGTGCTTTTGGCCTGGGTGAGTAAAGTGCTGACGACCCCAACTATTTTTATGTCAATATTTCCATCTTTCCTTGGGAACACCAGAAGCCCCAAGAAGACCACCGTAAAAGCAAAACGTCTATGTTCTTCCCATTTGTGGCGGTTTCCTTTGCTGCATATTTTGTTTTCCGGATTGTTGAACCCCCCTATGTGACCATATCTTTGGTATAAAAATTGTGGAGTACAAAAGCCAGCTGCCAAATCCGGGTTGTGGACCCCCTTGCTTATCTCCAGTGAGTTTAAGAATATGTGCACGGCTACGGTTCTCGGGGCAATCAAGTACTTGTGCCTTAAAGGAACCTCAACACTCCCAATGTACCCGGCTATTTCTTCTAAGGTTGGGGTGAGTTCAAAATCTGAAAAATGGAACACGTTGTGCGCCGGGTCCCAGCATGTGACCAATGCCCTTATGATGTCTCCCCGAGGCCTAATCTCCAACAAACCAGTAAGTCCTTTCAAATATTTTTTGACCTTGTCTTTCCCTTCTTCACCTAGATCATTCCACCACATATGCAACTCCAAGGGGATTTTGTTGATAATTGAGAAAGGTTCACTTTGAATTGTGCTCATCATGCACATTTATTAAGGTGATTCAATAATATATTTTGACCTAAAAGAAAAAGTGACACCATTTTTCCAAAATTTGCATTTCAAAACAAAAAACCGGTTTTGCAGATACGACCTTTTAGCACTTCGAGGAAGATGATTTTAAGGCTGTGCCCGCTAACCGTTGAAAATGATCCAAGGTGGTTGTTCTTGCAAAAACAGCCTTCTGGCGCCCCTTTTGGGGACATTCGGCTTATTTTAAACAAGAATGGCATCACCCCACTTATTTGTGACAAAAATTAAAAAATTTTGTTATTTTTGGGCTATTTTTGCAAAAGGGAAGTTGGACCCGAGGAGGGTTGCCTACGTATCCCACATCTGGTGAAAATCAAACTGGCGTAGTTCGTGCAGATTTGACAAAACCAACTATTTTTGAAAAACTTTCTTTTTCTTTAATTTTCTAAAACATTTGGCAGAGTTTCGGTACCATTTGGGTATTGGGTTTTTCAAAACAGGTGACTAACTCACTCAACCCTAACACTATTATTCTTTTCTTTTTCTCTTTTTTCCAATTTTCTCCCATTATTTGCAATCCGGTCAACATGCAGATCTGAAGCAAATAAATGCACAAATAGCAAGTAGGATGCATGATGGTTTTTTCATTTCAGGTCACCTGTCCTAGACGGACCCAGCCTCTGTGTTGAGTCCCCTAAGTCAAATGCACATGATGCAAACAAACGTTCCTACTAGGGATCCGGCATGAGGTTGAGTTATTCTAGTTTCAAAACCTGGGTATATGTTCTAGACTGTGTACCCAAGCGGACAACTCGAGTCGAGGAGGGGGCTACGTACCGGGAACCAAAAGGCCATCCGGCTTAGTAACTTGTCCGAGCCTCTTTCTTATTTCAGGATATGACACTAACAGAATAGGGAGTCTCGACCAACAAGCACATCCCCGAAGATGAGAATAGAAGGGTTTCGTAATAGTTTTATACATACAATTCAGATGATATCAAAGCGGTAAAGCACTTAGTACATTAGGATGAAACATGTAGGAAAATCAGATAACAGATAAACCAATCATAACAGCTATTTTAAGCTCGAATTCTTGAACCCTGAACCGAAATTATGGGTTTGTAGCCCCTAGTAGAGTCGCCAGAGCTTCATACCTTCTTTTTTACACGTCACCCCGAAGGATAGTGTATAAGGGAGTTTTTCCAATTTAAGTGACATTATTCGAAATTGGATCATTTATTTATCAGAGTCGCCACTCAGAAAAATTTATTTGGTGTCCCGAGTCACCGGTTTATTTTGAATCCCAAATCGAGGAAATTTTTGACTTTCCAAGTGAAGTCTACGAACCAAAAATTCGTGAGTAAGGAATTCTGTTAACCGGGGGGAAGGTGTTAGGCCCCGAATTCCGTAGTTCTAGCACGGTCGCTTAAACTATCATATTTGGCCTATTACCTGATTTTAATAAATGTTTCAACCTATAGTGAAATTTTGAATTATTTACCGCTTTTATTTAATTTTAAGAAAAATTGTAACGTTATTAAAATACATCTCGAATCACGTCACATAAATGCACCCGTGACTTTTGACATATTCTAATATCGTTGAAATTTGGATTTGGGTCACATAAATGTACACCCGAATTTAGAAAAATAGGTTATTAAAATACGCGCCTAAAGAGATTAACGTGTTGATAACTTTGCGGGAATCCATGAAAATTCGCTAAATGGCATGCCCCGAGTTCTAAGTATTTTAATGGAAGTAATTAAAGAGGGCCACGCAATTTGTGATTTTATTTGGCGCGGCGCACCTCAAATTTATTTTTAAAGGATATCCGACTAAAGCTTAAAGGGCCATTGACTATTGTGTTATCTAAGATGGCCCTCCTAAAATTATTCTAAGAGTCTTACTAATTAACTAAGGTCATAGACATTGATTTCAAGCCCAAAATCCAAGCTAAACCCAACTAACAAAACGGTCAGCATCTATTTTGTGAAACAGAATAAACAGGAAAAGAGACAAGTATGGGTTGGGGTTTAAAATTCTTCAGCCAAACGCGAAGGCCTGCCTGGAACAGAACTGGGCCTGGAAGAGAGGCCCAATACTTTAATTTTGAATTCTAACATTTTGTATTTTTCTAGCATGATTTGCCTTTAACCTAGCTGCATGGATTTATTACATTAATGCTTATAGGATTAAGAGTTGTCAAAAAGTCATTTGTGCATTCGGACAACAATCACAAATGGGCTCCATACTTGAAGCTCAAAGCCAAGCAAACTAATACTGCAGCTGGGCCATGCGTAAGCAGAATCAAGGCCCAAATCTTATTCAGAACAAACTGTCAAGCTTTGCCCATAAACGAGCCCAAGTCAAACACTGATTTTAATTTGGATCTCAAAACACTGATTTTAAATCATAATTGGACTTAAAATTTTTGTAACAAATGAACAATTCAAATTCATTCAAATCAAACACCTGCTAATTTCAAATTCAAACTTCACACTCATATTCAAATCATATGTGAGCTGATGAACTAACACACTCATTTATGAAATTTTACTCCCTAAAACTACAATTTAACTTCATTTAATACACTTATGGAACTTATTCATGGACTGGAACTAGAAATAACTACTGAAACTTTCAATTACCAAGTCAACATGAATCTAAAAGCTAAATATTTCTAAATAACAGTCCGATGTACAATCTCTAAATGTTCGAACAAGCTAAATGAATCTACCAGTTTTAAGTAAATTAAAGAACATGGTAAACTCTAGAATATGACTACTATGCTAAAATGAACAGACTAGGCTAATTATCACTACATTACACTACTAAATTTAGGAGTCTAAACAGAGAAGAGAGACTGATATTAAATGTTAACAGGGAACAATTTTTCATTATGCAGGAAACTTCAAACAATTACTGCCTTCATGCTTGGAGGTCATCTCATAGGTAATCATGGAATACCTGGAAATTAGACAAAGAAAAATGAGCAGAAGTGAGACAACAAGCTGGAATCAGCAGCAATCAACAGCCAACACTTCAACCCAAGAATGATCCAAGTGGTTTTAAAAAAGGATGAACAACCAAACAGCTCAAACAAATTTAAACCAGAGCGCTTGCAGATCTAAACCATTTCCTACTTGTGTGAAACTAAGTAATTTTTAGAAGTTGGAGATAGGTGAAATCAGTGAAATCTAATAAAACAGTAATTTTTCTTTTACTTTTGCTGGATTTTTAGCTATTAGCTCACTCAAATTTGCAGGATTTTTACTATCAGAATTTTGATCTTTCAAACTTTTTACTCTCAGATTTTAAACTTTGAAAATTTGGCTCTAAAAACATCTCTCAAGCTTTCAGATTTCGAAACTTAACCTGCAAGGCAAGGGTGTACTGCCTTTTATAGGCAAATAACTAAGGCACCCTTCAGATTCTATTTTGCACCTTAGCCCCTTCTTAATTTTAGCTTATTTGCTTAAAAATCCTTAGGGTACTGACTTGTTACCCAAGTTATACTACTCAATTTCTGAAATTCAAATTGGAACCCCGATCTAGAAAGTTCTAGGGGGTTCTACTTTCAGTTAATGCAAGATTCCTTATTTTAAACTACCTATATTACGCCTGAAATCCTGTTTAATTACCCCTGAAAATTCACCAGTTCATCAGGCCAAACCAAATGGGTCATGGACCCAAATGAAGTACCTAGTTGGGCCTAACTATTTCTTGGGCTTAAACTAAGGCTAAAACAAATTTCCACCAAAAGGAATTTAGAGCCATTTCCAACAGGAACAACGGCCCAAAACAAAAGCAAGGAATTAACAAACCTAAGTAACAAACTAATTATGGATCTAAAATAATTAAATAATCTATTATGCTGACGAAGAAACAATCAAGCAGACCGATTCCTAAAATAACTACAAATTAAATTAAAAAACTAAATCGAGAACAACAAAACAAAAAAGAATAAAAAATGAAATAAAACAGAATAAAGAAAAAAGAAGTGTAAATAAAAAGAAAGAGATGAATAGGAAGAAATACCTAGAGTGGGCAGGATTAAATCTTGAATTCTTGGCCATCCGCTTCAACTACTTGATTAAAACAATCTTTAATCGTATGTTTTCACAAGAAAATACACAATTAAGGTTTATTATAGTCAATCATCAGTAAACCCCCTTTTTGTGACATTAAGGTTTTCTTCAAAATTAGATTCGAAGGAATCAAGGGTGATTTGAGGGAAATAGACTGTGGATTTGAGGTGAGGGAAGTCTGGTGCTTTATTGGTATTCATTTGGTGAGGGTTGGTGGTGGCTTCGCCACTGGAGAACAAAGTCGGCGGCTAGGGTTAGGGGATTTGGGGGAGTTTCAGTGGGATTTGAGGGGAGTTGATGGGGATTAAGGATGAGGAGGTGAAGAGGAGGCTTTGGTAAAATTTTGGGGGCGACTGGCCGCTGGCCGCTGGCCGCCACTGTAGGCGATTTCCAGCAGGCGGTAAGTGGCGGTGGACGGCGGAATTAGGGTTTTCTCATGACAGGTGAGAGAGACGAGAGGGTAGGGGGTCTGAGGGGGGTAGGGTTTGTTTGGACAATTATATATTAATGGATCCAAGCTTCTCGTCTGTTGGATCAATCAACCTCGACGGTTGAGATCAAAAGAAAGGAAACGACGTCGTTTTGTGGGGGTAAGGGGATCTGGACCGGACCAGGGGCGGTTTTGGGCCTCGACCAGAGGCAAATTGGGCGGGTATTGGGATAATTTGAGGGTTTGGACGATGGGCTGGCCCAAAAACAACTTTTCTCTTTCTTTTTGTTTTTTATTTCTTTTTCATTTGATTCCTTTTTGTATATTTTTCCTTTTTCTTTTAAAAATAAAAACCTGAATTAAAATCCTAAGGACCTAATTAAACTAATTAACCCTAAATGATGATTACTACAATTAATTGAGGCAAATTAAGAGAAACTAACAAAATTCAAAACAAAAAGTCAAATTTTTTTATGATTTTTGTATTTTGTAATACTCTAATTGCTAATTAGTCTAAAAATATAAAATTAAATCCTAAATGCAAATGTAATATTTTTATATTTTTATGAATTATCTAAAGCTACACATGCACACACAAATAAAAACACACAAAATTACGCAATAAATCCTAAAAATCAAATAATTTAAAGAGAAATCCTAAAATTAAGGAGTCTGTAGTAGTAGTTCATGCGAGGCAAAAATCACGTGCTCACAACAGGCAGTGGTGGAGGCAAGTTTTCGCTTAGGGGTTTAAAAAAGAAAAGGTAAAAAATGAAAAGAGACTGTTCCCAATGAGAATTGAACCGGCTATCTCATAAATCACAAAGGTTTTTAACCCTTTTGACCATGCACTATGCTTTTAGGTTGTGTCAAGGAGATCAAAATATAATATATATAGGCACAAAATAGATTTTGTCTTATATGTACAATATAATTTTTCAACGAAGGGGATTCGGTTGAACTCCCTTCCACTCCCTTAAATCCATCCCTGCTCAGAGGATGTTTCAAACAAATTGATAGATGTTTAAACATCTCTCAAGATATAGATGTTTGAAAATTTCAGTAAAAAATTTGATCCAGAATCATTTCAAATTCAATTCAAATAAATTCCAAATGATTTCAGATTTTGTATTTAACCTCCAAATATTATTCCCGACAATCTCAAACAATACCACTTCAAAACAACATAAAAATCATGTTCGAAATTTCAAACTCATCTCAAAACTTTAGAGTTGGCTAAACAATGGTATAACATCAAAATTAATATGCTTGGAATCATTAATAAAATTTGAAGAAGAAGAAACTTGAGAAGGAGGAGGAGGAGATCATATGGGGTTTTAAATTTTTCTTGATATTTATTTTTTAATCTCAACTTTTAATATTTCAAATTTGATCAAACGTCTCATAATCTGTCCCTAATCATTTGTTTGAATAAAAATAAGAGGATTTTTCTAAAGCATTAAAGTTAGAGACTAATTATCATGAATAACTAAAGTTTGCCTAATTACCATTTGTAGCTATTGTTCAATTGTTACTAGTTTGTATCATTTGTATTCAGACATGAAACGAATACAACTTGTGTCAACTGCATTTATTCGCACAAAGAATACAACATATATTAACTATATTCGTTCACAGAACAAATACAACCTGTCAAATTCAGAGATTAACCATGACCATAGACTGCCATTGATATGGAGCCTTGAGCTCGAGCGACAAATGAGAGATTCAGTTCTAAAAGAGAAGAAGCTTCTGGACAAATGAAAATGAAGAAATGAAGGCTAACTTGTATTCATTTTCTATGTTTCTTTTATATACACACGTGTGATGGGAAAATAAAATATCTAACTAACTAATGCTAACACCTAATTACAGAAGTACTATGATAGCTACTATTAAAAAATACTCTCAATATTCCCCCTCCCCCCCCCCCCCAAAGTTGGAGGTGAGGTACTCACAACTAACTTGCTAAGAATATTAGTCTGCTTAATGTTAAGGTCTTGGTTAGTATGTCTGCCAATTGATTGTGTGTGGAAATGTGGTAGAGGCTAATTAGTCTCTCATGTAGCTTATCCCTTACAAAGTGACAATCCACCTCTATTTGCTTTGTACGCTCATGAAACACATGGTTCCTTGCCATATGCACTTCAGCTTGGTTATCACAGAAGACGGAGATAGGACTGTAAGCTCTCCTAACAATCTCTTAACCAAGATCAACTCGCCAACTACCTTCTTGACAGACCTATATTCTGCTTCTGTAGAGGACAAGGAAACTATCTCATGTTTCTTCGATTTCCATCTAATTGGACTATCACCAAGCAAGACAATGTGCCCACTCACTAATCGCCGTGAATCAGGGCATGCTGCCCAGTCTAAATCACAAAAAGCCTTCACTCACCTCCTCATGTAAATCTCCATGCAAAAAGGCATTATTTACATCCTGTTGGAAAAGCTCCCATCCTCTCTTGACTGCTATATTGATCAAGGTCCTCACAGTTGTCATCTTGATGACTAGAGAAAATGTCTCAGTGTAGTCTATGTCAGCTTGTTGCGTGTATCCCTTTACCACAAGCCTTGATTTGAATCTTTCAATACTGGCATCTGCTTTGTGCTTGATTTTGTACACCCATTTTCACCCTATAACTTTCTTAATCGCAAATAATTGCACTAGATCCCAAGTGTGGTTAGCATACAAAGCCTCAAACTCCTGTGTCATGGCTACCTGCCATGTAGAACTCAAGGCTACCTCTTCATAAGAAAATGACTCACAATCACGAGAGATGTTTTCATCACATGTTGATTGTCCTTACTCAACAAAGTAAAAGAAACGTTTTGTGTTTAGCAAAAAGTGCATTAAGTGAACCAGTGTGTGTTGTATTATTTTTCAGGTTTGGTAGAGAATAAATATATTCATTAAGGTAGGTGGGTGTTTTAACTATTCTGGATGGTCTCATAGGCACTACATGTGAAGATGTGTGACTATGAGAATGATCAGAAGTATTTGGGTGGTCTGGTGAAGTTTCAGTTCTATTTTGGTCAATAATTTTAGGTCCAACAGATAAAGGAGTGCTGGTGACAGAACTTGGTGAGGTCCTAGTTTATAGCTGACAATCACTTGAAGTATAAGGAATATGATTTATACAAGTAGAATCTAAATGTAGTGATGGCAAGACACAAGAAAAAGATACATGGTTGGAAGGAATAGCAAAAGGAAAATTATGTTCATGAAACTGGACATCCCTAGAACTGTGTATCCTCTTGGTGGCCAAATCTAGTACCTTGTAACTTTTTTTGCCAAAAGGGTATCCCACAAAGGCATGAGGTCCAGTTCTTGTTTCAAACTTATCTTTGTGAGCTTTGAGAAAGTAGGATAATACAAGTATCCAAACTTTTGAGATGTGAATAATTTGGTTTTCTTTTGTACAGGACCTCATAAGGACATTTGTTGTTAAGGACTGTGGGAGGAAGTCTATTTATCAAGTAGGCAGCTGTAAGAATGCACTCTCCCCAATACTTAATAGGTAATTTGGACTGGTATAATAAAGCTTTTGCAGTCTCATGTAAGTATTTATATTTTCTTCCCACTACACCATTCTGTTGTGGTGTATAGGGAGAAGTCTTTTGGTGCACAATGCCCTTTGATTGAAAAAAATGATGAGCATTCATTGTTAACAAACTCCAGCCCATTGTCAGATCGTATGGACTTAACAGAAGAATTAAACTGATTTTCTATCATGCACACAAAGGCTTTGATAACCTGAAGTGTGTTACTTTTCTGCTTAACATGTGTGTCCAGTATTCTTGCAATAACTACAGAACAACCGAGATCTATTAGGTGAAGACCGGTCCTGTATAAATTATTCCCTGTATTGTTTCTTTATTGAGCAAAATTGGTCTTGAATGTGTTGTTCACGTGTCCACTGACGTTCAGTGAAGTAGATTCCATGACCAAGTGACTGTTCGGCCTAACCTCTCTCTATTTTTCTTCTTGAATCAAGATGGAAAAAGCTTGTGCTATGCTAGGTAATGGGTTCATCATCAAGATACTTCCCCTCACAATTGTATATACCTAATTTAATTCCATTAGAAACTGGATTAGTCTCTGATCCTGCTCAACCTTATGCATATTGGTCTTGGTACCACAAGTACACTAGCAACTACATTGCGCATATGTGTTTAAAGTGTTTAGGTCCTCCCAAAGTCTTTTTATTTTTGCATAATATCCTGTAATATCTAGGGTTCCTTGATTCAATTCATTAATTTCCCTCTGAAGTTGATAGAATTTCGCTCCATTCATTTGTTGTATCTATCTTCTAATTCCTGCCATAGCTCCTTAGCATTATTGATATATTACAAGCTGTCGGCTAAATCCTTCAAAAAGTGAATTTAGGATCCACGATGTCACCATGTCGTCGCACTGCTCCCACTGTTCAAAAGTTGCGTGATTGGAGTCTGGTTTCTTACACTTTCCAGTTACGAAGCCGACTTTGTTCTTCACTGAGAGGGATCTAAGGACTCTTACCCTCCAAGATCTGTAACTAGTTCCATCGAATGCGACTGGTATCGACATCATTCCGGCACTCTCCGATGGGTGCATGTACAATGGACTAGTTGAATCCAAACTAGTGTTAGTCGAACTCAAATCATCCTTATCTCCGTCCATGAGTTGAGAAGAAAATACATAAATGAGCAATCAATTGATGAATTTGAGAAGAAACTATGCAACAATTTCGGCGTACTTCGGATAGATCGCGATTTCGCAAAATTTCGATTTGCGATTTTGAATTGAATAATAAAGGGCAACGAAGAGCGATGAGTGAATGAGAACTAGATTCAAAATTAAAATCTAGGCTCTAATACCATGTCAAATTCAGAGATTAGCCATGAGCGTATACTGCCATTGATATGGCACCTTGAGCTCGAGAGACAAATGAGAGATTGAGCTGTGAAAGAGAAAAGCTTCTGGACAAATGAAAATGAGAAAATGAAGACTAACTTGTATTCATTTGCTATGTTTCTTTTATATGCACACGTGTAGTAGGAAAAGAAAATATCTGATTGACTAATGCTAATACTCCCTCCGGTTCACAATAAGTGTCCAATTTGCTTTTAGCACGTCCATTAAGAAAATACTAAATCCTATACAAAAATACCTAGTATGACTAAACTACCCCTAATTAAACATTTAATGTGAGTAGTAAGAAAACTTTTTAGGGATATATACATAGGAGTTATTTTGTAAAAATAAATTAATTTTTTTTTTGATTACATAACTGGACACTTATTTTGAACTAAATTGAAAAAGTAAATTGGACACTTAATGTGAACCGGAGGGAGTACCTAATTACAGAAGTAGCCCTATGATAGCTACCACTAATTACATGAAATAAACACACTCAATACAACCCAGGTGTACACAAAGGATATACCTGTATCGATTGCAACCAACAAAATATAGAAATGGAGAAAAATAGAATACTCTCGTTGAGAGTCAAACTCAATATCTAAGCGAATGCTCTAATTTTCAGTTCAAAATAATTAATTTTTTGTTTCAGTAACATGAGTGAATTTGCTATAAAATTCAAATGTAGTTACAAATTGACAATTTTTTTAAAAGTGTAATGATAAATACAATACTAACTACTATGTCGCGTAATTTTCCTCAAAATTATAGGAAAAGAAGAGAAAATCCCTTCCTCTTTATTTCAGACTTTCGCCTCTTTCTTTTAGCGTCAGTGTCACTGCAAAGCCCAAAGTCCAAGCAAGTATTACCTATTTCTATCTTATTACATGTCTGATAAACCTCCAACACCTATCAGCTTGTACGAGGAGCAAGAATCAATGGATCAACACAGTAACCACATGATCATAGAAGTGGCTACCCCCAATGCCCATCTTCAACAACCCCAGCAAATTCTCCTTCCCGGAATCAGTGGTGGTGACACCACCAGCAGCGGTGGCGAGGACAACAACAACAACAACAACTTAAAATTAGCACCCAAGAAGCGAGCAGAAACATGGGTTCAAGAAGAGACACGAGCGCTCATTAGCCTCCGCAGAGAACTCGACTCACTGTTCAACACTTCAAAATCGAACAAGCACTTGTGGGACCAGATCTCCTTGAAGATGAGGGAAAAGGGGTTTGATAGGTCCCCTACCATGTGTACTGATAAATGGAGGAACTTGTTAAAGGAGTTCAAAAAGGCTAAACGCAATCAAGAACCAAATGGGTCTGCTAAGATGTCTTATCATAAGGAGATTGAAGAGATTCTCAAGGCCAGAAACAAAAATTATAGGAACCCTACACTTAAAGTTGATACCTTTATGCAGTTCTCTCAAAAGGGTATGCCCTATTAGTTCCTTATTTTCAAATGTTTTTATCTTGTGTTGGGAATGAAATGGTCCAAATTTAGCAGAGTGGATAATTGAGGAGTCATATAGCCAGCGCCGTATGTTTTATTGAGGCTTAGTTGTTGTTTTTATCTATCAAAGCTTTGTGGAGTTTTGGAAGATGGAAATTTGAATTCTTGAAACCATTTTATTTGCTGATATTTGATTGAGTTTGATTGCTTTATAATTCTGCCCTTTAAATGGTGATCTCTATGATTTAGAAGGTGGGGAACTACTATATATATATGCTGGGTCTTGTTTTGTTTCAGTGATATGCGACAGGGTGACTAATTTCCAAGGTTTTGGTGTTACTTTGATTGTTCAGATGAGTTACATTGGCTGTTGTTTTTTATGCTAAATTTCTGAATGTTCAATTTAATTGAGCTAGTGCAGTTGCTTTTGGAAAATGTTGCTTTAGTCTGTAGCAAAGTTTTGGCAGAAAATATTTGATATGTTTTGTGTAAAATTTTGTTTTGGCGAAACTAGTGGCAGCTAGGTGGGGCTATGTTGAACCTCTAATCCTTGTCGTTATTGATATGGAACTATGCTTTTCTCCTTGTTAGAAGAAAGTGAATTAATTTCTTGAATCCTCTGAACATGGTACCTTTGACTAGCTCTACTTATACCATGCAGTTTTTTCTTCAGCATGTACTGCTGTTCCCTGCATGTATCGCTGTGCAATTGGATGCTGCTATTGTTCTTGTTTCATTAGGATCTATCTTTCCTACTGATGGCTTCTTGTTCTTTTAGTGCATTTTTCCTTTTGGGGTGTAAATAACCCTGATACATTCTGAAAATGATTTGTCTTCTATTTCTTTTCGTGGCCTGTTGACTTCTAGATATTGTCAATGCAGGTCTTGACGATACCAGTATAACATTTGGACCTGTTGAAGGTATGTTAATTAAGATGGCTTTAGCATGTTCCTCGTCTTTACTATTGACTGTCGATTTTGCTGACTTATGACCTCTGGCTTCCCGACA
>MU674303.1:47937-100061 GCA_026770625.1 Nicotiana glauca | reverse complement strand
TATATATATATATATATATATATATATATATATGTCCATCCATCATTGGTCTTTGTCGATTTCTGATACTAGATTATCAAATAGTACAAACATTGCCAAGTTATAGAATCGATCTACAGAAGCAGGGGAGTAAGATGAACACTCATCCAAAAGTTCTGGAATCTAGTATCAGAAATTGACAAAGACCAACGATGGATGGACATATAGATATATATATATATATATATATATATCTGTAGATCAATTTTATAAGTTGGCAATGGTTGTACTATTTGATATCATAGCTGGAGTAATTGAGATATGCACGAAGGGCTATACATAAACATCACCTAATACATTAAATGCTCTGGTTTGTTGGAAAATGGAGTGTAAATGGAAATGGTCTTTGTTATATAGTGCTGGAGCCACGATGTGATAATAGGAGCTGTGAGTTATACATCAAAAGAGGTAATTTAAATTCAAGAAGAATTAAAAAGTAGATGTATATGGGGTATGCAATCTTGTTATGACTTACAAGAATTAGTTTTTATATCAAAACCAGCAGTTATGGGGCTCTGATTCCCCAAACTCTGCTATATCTAACTAACTTAAAATGTTATTAGCTAGGAGCAAGTTTTGTTATAGACATGCTACATTATTATGATAATTAAAACAATAGCCTTGGGGAGATTTGAAGTAAAGGTGTTAAAGGACATTACTTTTGATCTTTGGCTCACAAAAAAAAAAATAAGAAGAAGGTAAATGTATAAAAATGTTGAAACTATGGGTGTGTTTGGTATGAAGGAAAACATTTTCCGGAAAATATTTTCCAATTTTCCCATGTTTGGTTGGCTTAAATGTTTTGGAAAATATTTTCATCATGAACTCATTTCCTCCAATTGGAGGAAAATGTTTTCCCTATCAAGAGATGGGAAAACATTTTTCAAAACTCTTTTTCAACCTTCAATACCCTATTTCCCATCCCCACCAACCCCTACCAACCCACCCCCACATCCCTACCCACCCCACCCTTACCCCATCCACCCCTACCCTCCAGGCCCACCATTACCACCCCCACAGGAAACGTGGGGATTTGGGGAAGGGGGGAAGTGTGGAGAGTAGCATAAAAAATTATTTTCCTAAAAAGTATTTTCTATTCTCTAACCAAACACTAGAAAATATTTTCCGAAGAAAATTTTTCACTCACCAACCAAACAAGGGAAACTAAGTGATAAAACTATTCATTTTCCGGGAAAATATTTTCCTTCATACCAAGCACACCCTACATGTTGTTGCTATATAAATAAAAAGCCCTAATAGAAAGTTAATAAATGGATCGCCGAATTTAGCGAAAAATTACTAGTACCATTTATGAGAGGATTCATGTTTAATTATGGCCATCATATACCCTCTCTTTATGCTATAATCTGAATAAATTCATTGAACGCAAATTAAAATAATGCTTGGGCAATATCCTGATGTGGATTTTGCTTTGATCAAATTGACTCCATTTCTTCTTTAAGCTTTTATCTGTTCTGATTTGACTAGACCTGAGATATCTAAAGCATAATCAACATTTTGTTTGATTGTATTAAACCTTACCTCAGTTTACCTTGGTGCATATTTAGGATAAAATAGAGAAATCTAATCCTACTTTTCTCGTGGAATTGTTTATTTTAGGAAAAGTAGGATAAAGTTGGAGTCGCTCTAATTTCTCCTTATAGAAATTATAAATGATATGTAGCCAAGGATGTGGCATAGTGGTCAATGAAGTGGGAGGAGAACTATGAGGTCTCAGGTTCAAATCCCAGGAGTCAAAAAATACTAAGTAATTTTTTTTATTTGTCTAAGCCTTGGTAGAATAGTCGATGTGCGAGCAAGTTGGCCTGGACACCACTATTATTAAAAAAAAAGTGTAAATGATATATATCACGAAACGTATGATATCTTGATCCCGACTAGCGCATTTAATGAGCCCTTGTGGTCAAAGAGGTAAGGCATTGAGTTACTCTGAAATGGATATTAGGGAGATAACATCTATGAATTGAGTTATATTAAATCAATGGTTCTGGAGGATAGCACTGGATGTAAAGGATTTCTCGAGGACTGTCAATATCACCATATCTGTATGGTCAAAGAGGTAAGGCAAAAAATTATCACGACCCGACTTTCCCACCTTCGGGACCGTGATGGCGCCTAACGTTGCACTAGCTAGGCAAGCCAACGTTACAGGATATTACACAATTTTCCTTTATCATTTTATAATTAAAAATTTAAAAAGAACTAAATCAGCGGAAATAAAAGCGAAAGTACATGATTTAACTAATTACTCTATATTAATGACGAATGCCAAAATAAATGCCACCCAGAATTTGGTGTCACAACTCATGAACAGTCTACGAATGCCACAAATATTGGTATAAAAGAAAATATACATCTGTCTCGGAGAAAAATAAAACAGACAGAAATAAAGATAGGAGGGGACGCCAGGGCCTGCGGACGCCTGCAGGACTACCTTGTGTCTCCTAAGTGCAGTGAAAGCAACTAATGTCTCGATGAGCCACTAGCTCCGAGATCAGCACAGAAAGTGCAGTATCATTACAAGCGACCTCATGTACTGGTAAGTGCCGAGCCTAACCTCGACGAAGTAGTGACGAGTCTACGGCGGGGCATAACAACATATACAACCTACAACAATTTATACTAAACAGAAAGGAAATACGGAATGAAATAAAGCAGTAACTGGCATTAAATAAGTACGGAAACTGGTCGTTCTACCATTACTCAGCTATAACCAATCCTTGGGGGAGTTTCAACACCACAATAATGAACCTTAGCAGAATATAAATACATGAACAACAATTGATACAGCGCACATCCTGATCCCACCATATAATCAATAACAGTATAATCATTCACCCTTATTACTCCTTGTTGCGGCTTGCAACCCAATCCCACTAATCCATCCTTATTACTCCTCAATATATCACCCTTATTCCTTCTGTGCGGCGTGCAACCCGATCCCACCTCTCCACCCATATTAATCCTTGTTGCGACGTGCAAACCGATACCCACCAAACAATCACATTCACCCTTATTCCTCCTGTTGCGGCGTGCAACCCGATCCCAATATACATTTTAGCACCAATCACAACATAGAGACAAGTGTTTCACAAGTTAACTCACATCCTCCACAACACTTATACCTCCAGCCGACACAAGGAAATATCATAGCAATTATGAAAGTTAACCCGTTAAAACTACTCAGCGAGACCAACCAATGTGTACCATGAAGCACCAATAAGCCAACATAAACCAACAGTGTAATATAATGGAACAAGGAACAATTAACAACACCAATAGAGAAATGACATTAAACAAGAAACAATTAAACATGAAGCATCGATAAGCAAGTAGCAAGTAAAACAGGAGCGCAAAATATAGGGAAACAGGGCAAGGGAACAGGCTAAACAAGTAATTTGGCGACGCATAGGTGCTCGTCACCACACCTATCCGCCACACACATGGTATTTCATATAGCAAGCAAGTCGGGGATCCTAATCCCTCAAGTCAAAGGTTAGACCAAACACTTACCTCAAGCCAACGGGTAATTTACAGCTCAACCACCGTTTTACCTCTCGATTCCACCACCAATCCACTCGTATCTAGCCATATTTAACTTAATAACATCAATAAATGCTAAAGAAACCAATTCCAATGCGTAATTATAGATTTCCCAACATTTCTCCCAAAAAATCAAAAATCGACCCCGGGTCTGCTTGGTCAAAACTCGAAATTCGGACCAAAACCCGATTACACATTCACCCCGAGCCCGGATATACAATTGGCTAATTGATGTCCAAATCCCCAAATTTTGAAATTCCTAAATTCTACCCAAAACACCCAATTTCCCCGAGAAAAACCCTAGATTTGTGATGAAATATTGTAAAAAGATAAAATAGATTGAAGGAAATGAGTAAGAAATCGTTTACCTATGATTTGGGGAAGAACTACTGTTTAAAAAATCACCTCTTGAAGCTTAGGGTTTGAAAATTTGAGAAATGAGTTGAAAATCCCGTCTAAGTTATGTTTTGAACAGTAGCAGGTATCGCATTTGCGATCACAGGTTCGCAAATGTGAATTCGCAAATGCGACCAATGCTTCGCAAATGCAAAGCTTGGCCTGCCCTGATGTCTTCGCAAATGCGGCGACGGTTGAATTTCGCAAATGCGAAGGTCCCCTTCCCAGCCCTCTGATCGCAAATGCGAAGATCGCATTTGCGAGCCAGACTTCGCAAATGCGAAGCTTGCAGATCTGCAACGTACCAGAAAATTGCCTTAAGGCTCAAAACGCCCCGTAGCTTATCCAAAACTCATCCGAGCCCTTGGGGCTCCAAACCAAACATGCACACAAGTCTTAAAACATCATACGAACTTGCACATTCGATCAAATCACCAAAATAATATCTAGAACTATGAATTCAACACCAAAACTCATGAAATTTTCAAGATAGTTTCAAACTTACTATTTTCTCAATCAATGGTCCGAATCATGTCAAATTACTTCTGTTTTCTATCAAATTTCACAGATAAGGTTTAAATATTATAACAGACCTGTACCGGGTTTCAAAACCAAAATACGGGCTCGATACCAACAATATAACATTATTCAATTTCCAAAAACCATCATATTTTTCAATTAATAATTTTCTTCAAAAATTCATTTCTCGGGACCTCGGAATTCAATTCCAAGCATTCGCCCAAGTCCCATATTTTACTACGGACCCTCCGGGACCGTCAGAACACGAGTCCGGGTCCGTTTACTCAAAATGTTGAGCGAAGTCAACTAAAATCATCTTTTCTTAAATTTTCCACACAAAAGCATTACGGATATGCGTCCGGACTGTGCACGGAAATCGAGGAGAGATAAATGGAGGTTTTTAAGGCCTCGGAACACGGAATTGGATTCTAAAACAAAAGATGACCCTTTGAGTCATCACAAAAATCCATGTCCAAGTTAGGTAATTTCTTGAACACGGGAAGTGTACATATCAAAAAGTGCGACTCTAGCTTCATACTACATATCATGCATTTAGTTTACTGTATGAGAGATCCACTGTTGCTGATGGCAAGGTACACGATGTCCATGCTCCATGCACTCATGTGTTTGCTCGGCTATAAAGTGCTAGTGATCAAATGCACCAGGCGCTTTATACGTTACACTATTGTATTGTGTCATTCATTGGTCAGAATGGGTGGTCGTATTGGTTGAATTGGCTTAATCTTATGAGAGTTAATTCATTAGTTCGTGAATAGATACAAAAATGATTTGAAGCCGTATAATTCCAGATAATCTTACGTTATAAAAAAAAAAAGCCACTAGATATGTACTAGACATTATGTTTTTGAGCTTTCTCATGTTTTTACAATTAATGCAAATTTTTTTTTTTTTTGGCTTTGTGCTGTCTATAAGAATCTTTTTTTCCCCTCCTAACTACTTTTGTCGGTAGTGCATTATAAAGATATGGATTCCCTATATCTGGGAAGATATTCTATTCACCATTGTTTCTTGTTTTCACTCAATAGTTCCAATTTTGCTTGTTTGATTGCTGAGGTGGAACTCAGGAGCTGATGCATAGTGGCTATAGGAAGTGACTTCATGCTGCACCTTGGAGCATCATTTGATTTTCTGCAACTTGTGAACTCCATAAGCAGATAAAAATTCTCCTTTGTTTTTTATAACAGTAGTGTCCTGACTCGTGGCTAGCTTGTCCGCTGCCTCCCGCCAGTATAGGAATCGGGTAGCTCGTTGCAAGGCATGGGAAGAAATCACCTAGTATTTTTTGTCTATGCTTGGATTATAACCCGTTTCTGTCATGGTTTTCACCAAATTCATTGACCGCTAAGCCACACCCTTGGGTGCTCAAATACTTCCTCATTGTCCTCCATTATCAAAGCCGCCGTATTTCTTTGCACTCAATAATGTTTTTAGTCACCCTCATCAACAATGTTATGGATTGGTAATTTGTTATCCACGGTTTTGGAAGTGGATAATCGGGCAATGCATCAAAGGTTGCACATGTACTGCCACTAATTTTTCTTTTGATATGCATTATCATCTTAGATGCCACAAGTCATGATGGAGTAGTTACTTCTATATGTTGTTTATCGCATGCTCATTACTGGATAAATTCTATTCAAGTTTTGATTGCATGATTTTATAACTTTTAGCAGAACCTATGATTTTAGAAGTTGATTGCGCGGGGCTTTTCAATATCAATATATAAGGAATTCTCTCTTATATCTGCTTTCCAGAATCATGAAAATCTTTTCTTTGTCCCAAAAAAAAAGAAGGAATCATGAAAATCTTTTATCCTACCAATCCTGAATCAATCATTTTGACATTATTCATCACTGCGTTTTAGTGGACTAGCTTCTTTTTCTATGATTTTATCCATTAGTTTTAGGATAGTGTATTATTTTGTGAGTTAACATGAAGCTTATAATCCCTTACCTATGTTATATTTGTCCTTCCTTTGCCTTACCTATGTTATATTTATCCTTCCTTTGTCTTGAATCTTGATATACTCATTTCTAATGAGTGTTATTTTGGTATGGTACTTTATGTAGATTCTTCATAATATGCTTAAATTGTTTAAAAAAAACTGCATGTATCCCTACCGATAGGTACCCCATAAATGAATCAATGAAACTTAACTCACTGCTTGATTCCTTTTCTAAGATGATAAAAATATTCTTCTCTTTTGGATCTGGAGCCAGGTGCAGAAGCTGAAATAATTCCCTTTACGTGGATAAAAGTGAGTCTTCAAAAGAAAACTATCCTCTACCTAGAAAAGGTTTTACTTATGGCATCATCAGAAGAGTGCGATGATATGGTGTATCTGTCAGAATCATAAGCTCCAATTCTTCCAGTTTGGTTACCCCTGGTCTTGAACTTCCCCGGTAGGAATTAGGAGTGTCAGTGATCACAAAAGCTGTTTTATTATTTATTCCCTGAATCTACTGGATATTTCTATTTCATTTCTTTTGAATGATGTGTGCTGTCTATTATCATATATTTTTTTCGGAATAATTACATATTTGAGCCGCCCAAAAAAATTATAGCCAGCAAAGGTATATGTTTTGTATATTATGCACTGTGTATATATACATAATCATTGTATATATACACAAATACCATATACATAATCATTGTATATGTTTTGTATATTTGGGCTACCGCCTGTAAAGGTCAAAATTATAAAAAAAAAAAAAAAGCCTTGTTGTTTTCGTGTTCATTTATTAATTTGCGAATTACTATGGGCAGCTCTACAGCAGAATCAACTTTTTAAATTCTTGATGTACAGAGAATGGGAGGCCAACTCTTAACTTAGAACGCCAGCTGGATCATGATGGGCATCCTCTTGCTATAACAGCTGCAGATGCAGTCACTGCAAGTGGATCACCTTGGAATTGGAGAGAGACGCCTGGAAATGGTTGGTCTTCGAGGAAACATCCCTTTTCCACTTCAAAAAATGAAGAAAACATTCCACCTCCCTAGTAAATGATTGAATTTAGAATTTCAAATAAACTAGGTACTGAAATGCCATTTTAGAGGTGCAATTATCCAATGCTCCAATTGTCCTTTTGTAGGGGTGCATTCTGCCCAATTCCTGCATTCTCTTCAATTGTTCAGGTTTGCAGCAGACAGAGTATTACTGTAATAACATCCACCTCATAACCTGATGTTGAATACTTTTATACCAACCATCTACCATTTCCGCTTGCTTTAGTTAAGCATTACCATGACTGTTCAATTGATATTTTTGAAACATAGAGTTCCAATTGTGACCTTTTCACGATAATCCTATACTTTCAGAAGTTGATTTTGTATTCCCAAGCTCTTTTCCGATTATTCTATTCTTTTCCAGGTGAGCAAAGTAACTCAGCGGAAGGTAGGGTCATTTCTGTCAAGTGGGGTGATTACACAAAAAGAATAGGTATCGATGGCACTGCAGATGCCATCAAGCAAGCCATTAAATCTGCTTTTAGGTTAAGGACAGAGCGTGCATTTTGGTTAGAAGATGAACAGAATATTGTTCGAGCACTTGACAGGGATATGCCACTAGGGAGCTACACCTTGCATGTTGATGAAGGTAATACCATGCCCCTACAAAGTTATTACTAGTATTGCCCTGCATTATATTGTACCTGGCATTTTCAGAAGTTGACTAGACATAAGATAAATGCTGTTGATAGGGACGGCAAGAGGGCGAGCCGGCAAGGGACCCATACCTATGCCCATGCCTCATTTCCACTCCTTGTCGGTTTAGCAATTGACAGCGGGACCTATTAGTGTAATGAATGACTTGGCTGCCAAATAACTTCATAGAACAATAGTGAACTGTTTCTATGATTTATTATGTGTACGAGTGAATATATGCTTTAATATGCATACACATAATGCATACATACTCAAGGCCTGGATTGCTTGGTCCTCATCAACTGCTCTATCTTTGGTACGGGCTAACTGACCTAAGTCTGTTATAACCTCCTGAAAAGCAGGTTGAACTGGACGTGGAAAGATAAAGGGGATAAAGTGGGGCATTGTCTCAAAATATTAGAAGTATGATAGATATAACTGTTGGCCTTGGTATTCAGCATAATACCGTCTTAACTCACTAAATTTATGTAAAGTTACTTCATTTGCCCTGTTAGCTCTTACATAATGTAGATTAAGCAGTTTACGTATCTCAAGTCCATTTAGATATTGCTTCACAATGACGGTCGGGAGAGTCTTAGCATAACTAGTAAAGTTGATGCCATGTGACCAGGAGGTCACCGATTCTAGCCATGGAAATAGCCTCTTGCAGAAATGGGGGTGAGACTGCGTACCCTTGTGGTACGGCCCTTCTCCTGGCCCTACGCATGGCAGGAGCTTAGTGCATCGGGCTGCCTTTTTCACAATGAGGTGTCCCCTTTTTCTGACCCTCTCCACCAAAAGAAAAAAGATAGCCTGATTTTTTTCTTGCTTACAGGTCTGACAATAAAAGTTTGCATGTATGAGGAGGCAGATCACTTGCCAGTGCACACCGAGGATAAAACATTCTACACTACGAATGATTTTCGTGACTTCTTGTCCCACAGAGGCTGGACATGTTTAAGAGAGTACAATGGGTATCGGCATGTAGATATGTTGGATGAGCTTTGCCCTGGTGCAGTCTACCGAGGTGTCAATTGACGATAATAGGGGATACCTTGTCCATCCACAGCTCGTTGGGGGGACTGGATTTGCCAACTTTGTAAGTAACATGATGTCAATGCCATCAGTGTTTGTTGATAATGCTGTTCTGGAAGTGTAAAAGGTTCAATGGTAACCTGATATAGTGATATAGCACCGAACAATTTGAATGTACAAGTCAATGAACATGAAGCCTTGTTCATATTAGTGTCTCCGGATGGTGAAATCTTTTTCTTTCATGCTGTTATCTGGAAATCATTTTCATTACATCTCCCATTGGCCTAAGCCTTTAGACTAGTCATCTAGTATTTGTGCCGATGGGACATAGCAGATATCCGAAAGAATAGTCAAGGTAGCGCAAGTAGGCTCGAACACCATATATATATATATATAGGTTTGGGGGGGGGTGGGGGGGGGTTTAATAGTCATTTTTATGGGTAGAAAACAGAATCTAAAATGCTACAGTAAGTGTAATGAAAACAAAATGGTTTGAGACAATCTATCCTAGATGCTTTTCTACCAATGGTCAGTTATACGTACTTGACAAGCACAATGTATTTTATATGTTAAACTACCAAATTCCTGGCGAAAATATATACTTCTAACGTGTTAGGGCTGGCTTGATACGAGGGATAAGGAATAATTAATTTCGGGATTAAATTTGAGATGAGTTTATCCACGTTTGGTTAGGATAAAATTGTGGTATAACTAATTCTGAGATTAGTTATTCTGGGATTGTAGTATTTTTTTATCCGCATGGGAGGGTGGGATAACTAATAACGAAATAACTAGTCCAAAGATAATTAATCTTGTTTTCCAACCAAACAACCCCTTAGTGTTTTAAGTTTAACCGTGCCACTCTTTCTAGATATACATGCTAAGTTATACAAATACACTTGATTCTTTTTCTTATACTCTTCCGCTTTATACAGAAAATTAGAGAATATAAAAATGGTTGATTTTTGCTTATAGATTTAAGTATACACTCGTGAAGTATAGAGTTAAATAGTAGTATAAAATAGTGTCATTGGCCATAAGAATGAAGTGATGTGACTGTTCATGTAAAAAATATGGCATTCGTAACTTGAAAAAAGTGCAGCGGATTTCTGAGACTTGCAAACAAAGAACAAATAGACAATAAAATAGTGTCGAAGCAAAATCCCAAAAAGCTGCCACCCAAAAAAAAAAGAAAAGATAAAAGACAATTCTTAATGTAATGAATGGTCAAACTCCAGAAATTTCATTGAGGTGTTTCATCCACATCATATGTCAGAAAATTTCTCGTTTTAATGGGAGTTAGTTTTATGGGAAAAAAAAAGATGATTCAAACAAAGAAGATAAAGCAAATGTGAATAATTACATCATATAATATCTAATAGAGTTTCTAAACATCCGAGGATCCGTGGCGCAATGGTAGCGCGTCTGACTCCAGATCAGAAGGTTGCGTGTTCGATTCACGTCGGGTTCAAATCCCCCGAAATCATTCGGATCCATCTTTTTTTTTTTTTTTTTTTAACAGCCTCCCGCTATAATTTTTATCATTTTAGAACCTTTAGACATGCAAGAGAGAAAGAGATCTGTTACTTTAATAAGCATTACAAGATAATAAGCAATTTTCAATTACTTTAATTTTTATTATAGTATTTGTTAGAAATAAGTTTGGGGAAAAAGATTAATTTTATGGTCCATTTATAAATGAGATTTATTCATTCCTATACAATATTTCAAACTTATTTACCAAAATTGTCTTAGATTTATAATTTACCCATTATAATCATAGTTTTTTTACAATTCATATACAATTCCTTTAAATAATCTCCTTCCAGTTGTGTTTTTCTTTTTTAAAACGTGATTCACGCAAAGGGAAAGCAAAGGAAAGAAGCTAGGTTGCAACGGAAGAGTCAATGAAGTGAGTGCGAAGATTGAATAAAGCAGCACTCCAATCACGGTGTACTTGTACTTTCTATTAGGAGTAGTACTAAAGTGAGAATCATCGTGTAAGAACGTTGAGAGTTTGGTTCATTAACTTTCCACCCTTTTATTGTCATTGTTTAGATGCTATAGGGCCGCTAAGCAATCTGCAAAATTGAATCATTGATTTTCAGTTCAAACAAACATGAATCAGCGCATATGAATCGATTTGGAATTCATTCTTTATTTTTTTTTCTTTAACAAAATCGAGTAAGAAAAATTAATGGTACACCAACATATAAATTAAAAATAAATTTTGCTACAAATTTGATACATATACAACAACATACAAACTAGAAATAAATTTCATATAACTAATTATACAGTATACAACTTATCTACAACTTTCATACATCATTCTTACCAGTTAAATATAACTACAACATCACACAATTTATATATAATTTTTTATACAATATGTCCTTTGTACGTATTTTGTATATGATTTATATATATTTTGTATGTGGTGTGTTCTTCTTTCTCTCTAAAATTCCAATTAAAACTCCTCTCTTAATATAATTTTGATACATATAAATAACTTATATGTAAAAGGATAGTATTTATAACTTGAATACAAATTTCATACAATGATTCATACAGTATACAACTAATTTTTAGCTTTTATACAACATTCAAATAAAAAAATATGAAACTACAACAGAATACAACTTAAATATAATTTATATACAACTATAATACAATTTGTATGTATACAATTTCTTCAAATTTCTATCTAAATCCAATAAAATTTAGCTCTAATCTTCACCAAACAACCTCAAAATTGATATTCCCAATCGTTTGCAACAACACTCAATCTAAACAAATAATATTTTTTGAAAACCTAAATTCGATTTCAAAGCTTCGAAGTTTTTTTAATGGTTCTCAATGGTGGAGAGTGATAACTAGGGATTCAAATTTATTTTATACTCCCTTTTGCTTGAGTTTTGGATTAAAAATGTGTACAAGTAATCCCAAAAGCTTACATGTTGTGCTTGTTTGCAGTGTTTGGTCAAAAAAGTGACTAGAAGTCAAAACCAGCTCAAAAAGGAGTAAAACCTGCACAAGTGGCAAGAACAAGTCTGTCACGACCCGAACTTTCCACCCTTGGGAGTCGTGATGGCACCTACTAATGTGAGCTAGGCAAGCCAACCTTTTAGTTCAGTTACTTCGTTAACTAATTATTTCTTTTTAACAATTATAAGGCGATAATATGATAACAACAGAAATTTAAATTCAAGCGGAAAACAACGATAAAATATATGAAAACTATATCTAATACAAATACTCAATCCTTAACCACTCAAAATCTGGTGTCACAGTGTCACAGACGGTCTAAGATTTACTACATACAAAGTCTGAAGAAATAATAATACACTGTTTCGGAATATAAGGGAAATGAATAGGAATAGTAGGTAGAAGAAGACGCCAAGACTTGCGACGCCTGCAGGACTACCTCGGGTCGCTGATGAGAAAGAATCAGTAATCCCACCGCGGTCCGAAGTCTACAACACTGGGGTCTACACGAAATAGTGTAAAGTATAGTATCAATACAATCGACCTCATGTGCTGGTAAGTGCCTAGCCTAACCTCGGCGAAGTAGTGACGAGGCTAGGACCAGACTACCAAATAAACCTGTGCAATTATATAATATACATCGTAAAATAAAGCAAGAATAAACAAGTAAGGATGGGAAGGGAAAACATGCTTCGGGGAATGACAGGTAGAAGCAGAATATCAAGAGAACTATAAAGGAATCAAAATTCCAACCACTAACAAGAATAAGGAAAACAAAAGCAGATTTTACTTTCTTTCCACATCTTGTTGCAGGCGTGCAACCCGATCCCACTTCCTGTATCTCGTGGTAGGCGTGCCACCCGTTTCCATTTTATTATACCCCGTGGTATGCGTACCGCCGCTCCCATTTTGTTATATCTCGTGGTAGGCGTACCACATGCTCCAATATAATATTGTTGCGGTGTGCAACCCGATCCATATATAATATTATTACGGCGTACAACCCGATCCAATATAATATTATTGTGGCGTGCAACCCGATCCATATATAATATTGTTACGGCGTACAACCCAATCCATATATAATATTTACAATCATAACGAGAGTCCCGACAAGGGATCAAAAGGGTCTACACTATCCCGGCAAGGGAAAAACAACTATAACCAAACTTGTTCCAATATCTAACTACCTCAGTTGTAACCAAACTTGTTACAACACCTAACTGCCTCAGCTATACCCAAACTTGTTACAATACCTAACTACCTCAGCTATACCCAAACTTGTTCCAACATCTAACTACCTCAACTATAATCATAATCCTTACCTAACACAAGGAATCATCAACCTAAGTATTAGTAATATCCATTAAGAACACAATGCAAGGAAACCACAACTCAACAACAGTCCGGCAAGGGGGCAATATAATAATCTCTTGTCTTTCTCACTTTCACTTCACAATTCACTCCACAACTCGAGCCACTGCTCTAGAGGTTCAATTATCACTTATACTTTCACAATTCGTTATACACCTGGAGCCAACGCTCCTCAACGTTCATAGGTCACAGTTCTTTTCACAACTTTGCACAACAGATAGAAATTTCACCAAGGCATGAATAATACAACGAAGTCATAAAAGTCACAATATAAGACCCACGGTCATACTCGACACCGACGTATAGATACTCGTCACCATGCCTATACGTCATACTCAATGAAAAAACAATTAGCAAATAGGACACACTCCTAATCCCTCACGCTAAGGTTAGATCAAACACTTACCTCGAACTTTCACGGCCAACTCAAGCCTCAAGCACCGCCTTTTCTTTCAAATTTTACTCCAAATCAATCGTATCTATACATGATTGACTTAACAACATCAATAAATGCTAAACAATCCAATTCCAATGCTTAATTATAGCTTTTTAATTATTCTTCCCAAAAACCCAAAAATTGACCCCGATCCCACTTGGTCAAAACACGAGGTTCGGACCAAAATAAAATTACCCATTCACCCACGAGCCCAAACATATAATTATTTCCAGAATTCGACCCCAAAATGATATTTAAATCGCAATTAATCAAAAAACCCTAGTTCTACCAAAATTACTAATTTTCTACCCTTATTCACATGATTTAGGCCTAGAAATCTAATGGGTGTTAATGGAAAATGAAGAAAACAAGTTAAAGATTACTTAACCAAAAGGTTTTGATGAAGAAATGCATCAAAAATCGCCTAAGAGCTTTGGAGAAGAAAGGGTTTATGAAATTTTGATAAAATCCCATAAGTGTTCTTTTTTGGGTCTTTTGAAATCACTGGGAAAAAATTTCCCTTCGCGTTCGTGATGGGTAAGGGTGATTAAGCCTTCGCGTTTGCATAAATGGGCTCGCGTTCGCAGAGAAGGATCCCCTCGAGCCCTCGCATTAGCGTCGAATGGGTCGCGTTCGTGTAGGGTAATTACCCCTCCCCCTGCCCAGGCCCACTTTGACCTTCGCGTTCGCGTGGCCAGGACCGCATTCGCGAAGGTATAAACCCCCATTGCTTCGCGTTCGCGGCCTGAGCTACGCGTTCGCAAAGAAGGATATTCCCTCCACCAAAATTTGCACTTCGCGTTCGCGTAGGTACTCCCGCGAACGCGAAGACGAATACATCAGGAACCCAACAGCTGAAAAACCTGCAATATTTTCTAAGTCAAAAACTTCCCGAAACACATCTGAAACACACTCGAGCCCTCGGGGCTCCTAACCAAACATACATACTAACTCAACACCATTATACGAACTTATCCGTGCGATCAAATAACCAAAATAAACTCAATAACAATGAATCAAACCTCAAAATCAAGAACTTCTTCTCAAACTTCATCAAGTATCAAATTTAGCAATTTAGGTCCGAATCACGTCAAACAATGTACGTTTTTCACCAAATTTTACATAAACATCTTAAATCATATATAAGACCTGTACCGGGCGCCGGAACCAAAATACAGGCCCGATACCAATGCGTTCTAATCAAATTTTATTTCAAATTACCTTAAACAATTTCAGAAAATAATTTCTTTCAAAAATTCATTTCTCGGGCTTGGGACTCCGGAATTCGATTGCGGGCATATGCCCAAGTCCCATATTTTCCTACGGACCCTTCGGGACCGTCAAATCACGGGTCCGGGTCCGTGTTCCCAAAACATTGACCGAAGTCAAAATAACTTATTTTATAACCAAATTTTATCATTTTCACAGCTTTTCATATTTAAGCTTTCCGGCTATGCGTCCGGACTGCGCACGCAAATCGAGGCAACTCTAAATGAAGTTTTCAAGGCCTCGGGGACACAGAATTTAATTTAAAACAAGTCATCACTTTCTCCACTTCTAAAATAATCGTTCGTCCTCGAACGGACATAAGAAGGAAGTACCTGAGTCGGGAAAAAGATGGGGATAACGGCTCCGCATATTGGACTCAGACTCCCAGGTGGATGCCTTAGGAGGCTGACCTCTCCACTGAACACGAACAGAAGGAAAGCTCTTCGATCTCAACTAATGAACCTGCTGGTCTAGAATAGCCATCGGCTCCTCCTCATAAGAAAAGTCCTTGTCCAACTGGATAGTGCTGAAATCTAACACGTGGGATGGATTGCCGTGATACCTCCGAAGCATGGACACATGGAACACTGGATGCACGACTGATAAGCTCGGCGGCAATGCAAGTATATAATCCACCTCTCCCACTCGATCAATAATCTCAGATGGACTAATGAACCCAGGGCTAAGCTTTCCTTTCTTCCCAAATCTCATCACGCCCTTCATAGGCGACACTCGAAGCAATACCCGCTCACTGACCATAGAAGCCACATCTCGAACCTTGCGGTCTGCATATCTCTTCTACCTGGACTGAGCTGTACGAAGCCTATCCTGAATGATCCTGACCTTGTCCAAGGCCTCCTGAACCAGATCTGTACCCAACAACCGAGCCTCTCCCGGCTCAAGCCACCCAACCGGAGACGACACCGCCTACCATATAAAGCCTCATAAGGAGTCATCTGGATACTCGACTGGTAGTTGTTGTTGTAGGCAAACTTCGCTAAAGGCAAAAACTGATCCCACGAACCTCCAAAGTCAATGACAGAGGCTCATATCCTCCAAAATCTGAATAGTCCGCTCGGATTGTCCGTCCTTCTGGGGATGAAATGTTGTGCTCAACTCAACTCGCGTGCCCAACTCTCGCTGATCTGCTCTCCAGAAGCACGAGGTAAACTGCGTACCTTGGTCCGAAATGATAGACACGGGTACAACATGAGGGCGAACAATCTCCCGAATGTAGATCCCAGCTAACCTCTCAGAAGAATAGTAGACTGCCACAGGAATGAGATGTGCTGACTTGGTTAGCCTATCAGCAATGACCCATACTGCGTCGAACTTTTTTTGAGTCTGCGGGAGCCCAATAACGAAGTCCATAGTGATCCTCTCCCACTTCCACTCAGGAGGATCAATCCTCTGAAACAAACCACCAGGCCTCTGATGCTCGTACCTAACCTGCTGACGATTCAAACATCGAGCCACATATGCAACGATATCCTTCTTCATTCTACGCCACCAATAATGTTGCCGCAAATCCTGATACATCTTCGTGGCGCCCGGATGAATAGAGTACCGGGAGCTATAGGCCTCCTCCAAAATCAACTCTCGGAGCCCATCCACATTAGGCACACAAACTTGACCCTGCAATCTCAAAACTCCATCATCACCTAAGGTAACCTGCCTGGCACCTCCGTGCTGCACCATGTCTCTAAGGACACATAGATGGGGATCATCATACTGCTGATCACGGATACGCTCCAATAATGAAGAACGAACAACCGTGCAAGCTAACACACGATTGGGCTTAGAAACATCCAGTCTCACGAACTGATTGGCCAAATCCTGAACATCCAAAGTAAGTGTCCTCTCACCGACCAGATATAAGCAAGACTACCCATACTGGCTGACTTCCTACTCAAAGCATCGACCACCACATGGCCTTTCCCGGATGATATAAGATGGTGATATCATAACCCTTCAACAACTCCAATCACCTCCTCTACCTCAAATTCAACTCCTTTTGCTTGTACAAATACTAAAAACTCTTGTGATCAGTGAACACCTCATATGCCACACCATACAGATAATGCCTCCAAATCTTCAATGCGTGAACTATGGCTGCCAACTCCAAATCATGAACCGGATAGTTCTTCTCATAAATCTTCAACTGCCGTGAAGCATATGCAATGACCTTGCCATCCTGCATCAACACTGCACCAAGCCCAATACGAGAAGCATCACAATAAAATGTATAAGGCCCTGAACATGTCGGCAAAACCAACATCGGTGCCATAGTTAGAGCTGTCTTAAGCTTCTGAAAGCTCGTTGCACACTCATCCGACCATCTGAACTGGGTACCCTTCTAGGTCAATCTGGTCATCAGGGCTGCAATAGATGAAAACCCCTCCACGAATCGATGATAGTAGCTTGCCAATCCCAAGAAACTCTGTAGCTGATGCTGGTCTAGGCCAGCTCTTGACTGCCTCAATCTTCTTTGGGTCCACCTGAATACACTCTGTTGATATAACATGACCCAGAAATGCAACTGGACTCAGCCAGAACTCACACTCAGAGAACTTGGCAGATAACTGATTATCCCTTAGAGTCTGAAGAACCACTCTAAGGTGTTGCTCGTGCTCGTCCTGGCTGCGGGAATATATCATCAATGAAGACTATCACGAATGAATCCAAATAAGGCATGAACACTCAGTTCATCAAATCCATAAAAGCTGCTGGGGCATTTGTTAGCCCGAATGACATAACCAAGAACTCATAATGCCTGTACCGAGTGCGGAAAGATGTCTTTGGGACATCGGATGCCCTAATCATCAAATGATGGTAGCCAGATCTTAAGTCAATCTTTGAAAATACCTTGGCACCCTGAAGCTGATCGAACAAATCATCATTCCTCGGCAGCGGATACTTATTCTTAATTGCAACCTTGTTCAATTACCGGTAATCAATACACATTCTCATTGAACCATCCTTCTTTTTTACAAAAAACACCGATGCACCCCAAGGCGAAACACTGGGTCTAATGAAACTCTTCTCAAAAAAGTCTTGCAATTGCTCCTTTAACTCTTTCAACTCAGGCAGGGCCATATGATACGGCGGTATAGAAATGGGCTGAGTGCCCGGAGCCAAATCAATGTAAAAGCCAATATCTCTATCGGGTGGCATACCCGGCAGGTCTGAAGGGAAAACCTCAGGAAACTCATAAACAACGGGCACAGAATCAATAGAAGGAACCTCGGCACTAGAATCACGAACATATGCCAAATAGGCCAAACACCCCTTCTCGACCTTACGCTGAGCCTTTATATACGAGATAACACTGCAGGTACGATGACCAGGAGTCCCTCTCCACTCTAAACGAGGCAAACCCTATAAGGCTAAGGTCATAGTCTTGGCATGACAGTCCAAAATAGCGTAGTAAGGTGATAACCAGTCCGTCCCCAATATAATATCGAAGTTAACCATGTCCAGAAGAAGCAATTCTACGTGAGTCTCAAGACCTTCAATAACCACTATACATGAACAATGGACACAATCCACCACAATAGAATCACCCACTGGTGTAGACACATAGACAGGGGCACTCAAAGAATCACTAGGCATGACCAGATACGGTGCAAAATAAAATTGAAGCTTCTCTACCACAAACCAGAACAATACCTGCACCTCTACCTCCACCTCTAATACCTTTACCTCCACCTCTAGCATCTCTATCTCCACCTCTAATACCTTTACCTCCACCTCTAGCATCTCTACCTCCACCTCTAATACCTCTACCTCCCCCTCTACCTCCTTCTGAGTGATGTGGAGAAACTTTTCCATAAATAGATGCGAGAACTACTCCCAAGTCGAAGCTGGCGATCCGGCTGGTCTAGCCAAGTAATAATCTCTCCACCAAGTCTTGACGGATCCAGACAAGCGAAAAGTTGCAAAATCGACCCCATTGGTCCCAACTATCCCTATATTTCTGAGAACCTCCTGACAGCTGTTGATAATCCTAGGGATCCTCAGTAAATGTACCACTAAATGTAATAGTGAAGAGTTTTGGGAAACTTATCCAATCTCCACAAAGCCTCCAAAGACGTAGCTGATCTATCACCAGTCTGAGCTGCTGCCTGGCTGAAGAAGCGGTACATGACCTTGCTATTCGCGAAAGAACAAGAGTAGAGGTTTCAATTTAGCATTTGAGACGTCTCAGTACTGATCCCTTAGAATCTACTAAGCTTGTCTGTGAACTGTGAGACCCATGTAACCTAGAGCTCTGATACCAACTAGTCACGACCCGAACTTCCCACCCTTGGGAGTCGTGATGGCACCTACTAATGTGAGCTAGGCAAGCCAACCTTTTAGTTCAGTTACTTCGTTAATCAATTATTTCTTTTTAACAATTATAAGGCAATAATATGATAACAACGGAAATTTATATTCAAGCGAAAAACAACGATAAAATATATGAAAACTATATCTAATACAAATACTTAATCCTTAACCACTCAAAATCTGGTGTCACAGTATCACAGACGGTCTAAGATTTACTACATACAAAGTCAGAAGAAATAATAATACACTGTTCCGGAATATAAGGAAAATGAAATAGGAATAGTAGGTAGAAGAAGACGCCAAGACCTGCGGACGCCTGCAGGACTACCTCGGGTCGCTGATGAGCAAGAATCAGTAATCCCACCGCAGTCCGAAGTCTAAAACACTGGGGTCTACACAAAAGAGTGTAAAGTGTAGTATCAGCACAATCGACCCCATGTGCTGGTAAGTGCCTAGCCTAACCTCAGCGAAGTAGTGACGAGGCTACAACCAGACTACCAAATAAACCTGTGCAATTATATAATATACAGTGGAAAATAAAGTAGGAATAAACAAGTAAGGATGGGAGGGGAAAACATGCTTCGGGGAATTACAGGTAGAAGCAGAATATCAAAAGAACTATAAATGAATCAAAATTCCGACCACTAACAAGAATAAGGAAAACAAAGGCAAATTTTACTTTCTTTCCACATCTTGTTGCAAGCGTGCAACCCGATCCCACTTCCTGTATCTCGTGGCAGGCGTGTCACCCGTTCCCATTTCATTATACCTCATGGTAGATGTACCACCCATTCCCATATAATATTATTGTGGTGTGCAACCCGATCCATATATAATATTGTTGCAGCGTGCAACCCGATCCAATATAATATTATTGCGGTGTGCAACCCGATCCATATATAATATTGCTGCGGCGTGCAACCCGATCCATATATTATATTTACAATCATAATGAGAGTACCGACAAGGGATTAAAATGGTCTACACTATCCCGGCAAGGGAATAACAGCTATAACCAAACTTTTTCCAGTATCTAACTACCTCAGCTGTAACCAAACTTGTTACAACACCTAACTACCTCAGCTATACCCAAACTTGTTACAACACCTAACTATCTCAGCTATACCCAAACTCTTTACAACATTTAACTACCTCAACTATAACCATAATCCCTACCTAAAACAAGGAATCATCAACCTAAGTATACGTAATATCAATTAATAACACAATGCAAGGGAACCACAACTCCACAATAGCCCGGCAAGGGAGCAACATAATAATCTCTTCTGTTTCTCACTTTTACTTCACAATTCACTCCACAACTCGAGCCACTGCTCTAGAGGTTCAATTATCACTTATACTTTTACAATTCGTTATACACTTGGAGCCAACGCTCCTCAACGTTCATAGGTCACAGTTCTTTTCACAACTTTGCATAACAAATAGAAATTTTCACCAAGGCATGAATAATACAACGAAGTCATAAAAGTCATAATATAAAACCCACGGTCATGCTTGACACCGACGTATAGATACCCGTCACCATGCCTATACGTCGTACTCAATAAGAGAATAATTAGCAAATAGAACACACTCCTAATCCCTCAAGCTAAGGTTAGACCAAATACTTACCTCGAACTTCCACGACCAACTCAAGCCTCAAGCACCGCCTTTACTTTCGAATTCGGCTCCAAATCAATCATATCTATACATGATCGACTTAACAACATCAATAAATGCTAAACAATCCAGTTCCAATGCTTAATTATAGCTTTTTAATCATTCTTCCCAAAACGCCAAAAAATTGACCCCGAGCCTGCTTGGTCAAAACACGAGGTTTGGACCAAAATTAAATCACCCACGAGCCCAAAAATATAACTATTTCCAGAATTTAACCCCAAAACGAGGTTTAAATTACAATTAATCAAAAAGCCCTAGTTCTACCCAAATCCCTAAATTTCTACCCTTATCCACATGATTTAGGCCTAGAAATCTAATGTGTGTTAATGGAAAATGAAGAAAACAAGTTAAAGATTACTTACCTAAAACGTTTTGATGAAAAAATGCTTCAAAAATTGCCTAAGAGCTTTGGAGAAGTAGGGATTTGTGAAATTTTGATAAAATTCCGTAAGTGTTCTATTTTTGGTCTTTAAAATCACTGGGCAAAATTGCCCTTCGCGATCGCGACATAACCTTCGCGTTTGCGATGGGTAAGGCTGATTAAGCCTTCACGTTCGTGTAAATGGGCTCGTATTCACGGAGAAGGATCCCCTCGAGCCCTCACGTTCGCGCCCAATGGGTCGCGTTCGTGTCGCGTTCGAGTAGGGTAATTACCCCTCCCCCTGTCCGGACCCACTTTGGCGTTCGCGTTTGCGTGGCCAGTACCGCGATCGCGAAGGTATAAACCCCCATTGCTTTGCGTTCGCGGCCTGAACTACGTGTTCGCGTAGAAGGATTTTCCATCCACAAAAATTTGCACTTCACATTCGCGTAGGTACTCGCGCGAACGCGAAGAAAAATACATTAGGAACCCAACAACTAAAAAACCTGCAACATTTTCTAAGTCAAAAACTTCCCTAAACACATTAGAAACACACCTAAGCCTTTGGGGCTCCTAACCAAACATACGTTCTAACTCAACACCATCATACGAACTTATCCATGCAATCAAATCGCCAAAATAACCTCAATAACAATGAATCAAATCTCAAAATCAAGAACCTTTTCTCAAACTTCATCAAGTATCAAATTTAGCAATTTAGGTCCGAATCACGTCAAACGACGTTCATTTTTCACCAAATTTTATAGAAACATCTAAAATCATATATAAATCCTGTAGCGAGCGCCGAAACCAAAATATGGGCCTGATACCAACACGATCTAATCAAATTTTATTTCAAATTACCTTAAACATTTTCAGAAAATAATTTCTTTCAAAAATTTATTTCTCGGGCTTGGGACCTCGAAATTCGATTCCGGGCATATGCCAAAGTCCCATATTTTCCTACGGACCCTCTGGGACCGTCAAATCATGGGTCAGGGTCCGTTTACCCAAAATGTAAACCGAAGCCAAAATAACTTATTTTATAACCATATTTTACCATTTTTTACAGATTTTCATATTTATGCTTTCCGGCTATGCACCCGGGATATGCACGCAAATTGAGGCAACTCTAAATGAGGTTTTTAAGGCCTCAGGGACACAAAACTTGATTTAAAATAAGTGGTAACCGTTTGGGTCATCACAAAGTCAAAGTACCGTTGCAGCATAAAATCCATTGCGCCTGCGGTCCATTTAGTGCGGTCCACGGTGGATAAGTCCAGAGAGATGCAATACTGGTGTTCTAAGCAGTGCGGTCCACAATATATTCTTCACGGCCACGTGGCCTCATCGCGACCACAGTTTATTTATTGCGATCTGCAGAGAGAGGATTCAAAGAGATATGATTTTGGAACTTTAAAGACACTACGATCCATTATTGCGGTCCGCGGTGAAGCCACCGCGACCGGGGTACATTTTATGCGGTCCGCGGTGGCCAGATTCAGATACTTAGAAGTGAATCCAAAAAATCCTCACCGCGGTCGCGGTGCATTTTTCGCGGCCCGCGGTACCTCTGTCAGGGTTATTTTTGTTATGAAAATTCGGCCTTGCATAAATACTTCTTTTTTAGATTTTTAGGGTATCTTATCTGTAGCTGAGCACGTGAAGGCCGTTTTGGACCTATTTTGAGTAATTTTGTAGCTAGTTCAACATTGAATCTTTAAATCTTAGCTTGTAATTATATTATATTGGTTATTCTTCATCCAAATATCTGATTTCTTTCATTATTATGAGTAGATAGACCTATTATCTAGGATTGTGGCTCAACCCTAGTGTGAGTATTTGATGGATATTTTGTTTTGAGGCTTAGATGTTTATGGGTGGTTGATATTTGGACTGAATTGTGTCTTCCATGTTGAATTAGTGGTTACAAACACTAATTTGTGCCTTGTTGACTTGGGCTCTTCTTGAGAAAGAGAGCATGAGTTAGGAAAATCAGTCCAACAAGGAATTGGGGTATTTCAAGAGATTGATAGCCCCAATTAAAGGTTTAAACCTAGAGATAGTAATACCCGACTTGAGCCTATATTGCTTGCACAATTTTAACACCCAATTGGTCTTGAGAAAGTCAATTAGGGCAAAGTCACCCAAGCTACCGAGAGGTATAGAGTGAGTAGTTTTGTGCATTGGCTATATCTCAATCCCCAACATAACAAATTTTCCTTATGCTTTGGAACTCGTCAAGTATTCACCTAGGAGAAAGTCACTTCCCTAGTGCCTCGTTAACCATTTAGAAAACCTTACAGGCATTTATACTTAGCTTAATTTTGCACATCATTAGTATAAATTAGAAGTAACAAACAAACAATTATGATTGTAAGTGTAATCAAGAGCACTACACACTGCTAGTTTAGATAGGAATCCAAATCCCAAACATTCTAGCTCCCTGTGGATTCGATCCCGACCTTCTCAGGTAAAAGCTGCATCTATCGCTCTTGCCAGTTTGTAGTGGTGTAGAGTTGGACCCGATCACTTGTTGGCGTTGTTTCCCGGGAGCTAACGGTTTTGGCTATCTATCTAAATAGTTTTGTGTATTGTTTTTCTTTCATTCTGTGATACTAATTTGCGTGTGATGCCAATTCATATACAAAATGGCGGCAAACAACAACAATGACCCTCTTGGAAATGTACTCCTGGGGGAGGAGGTTGATGAAACGGTGAAGAAGAGGTGCCTCTAGTACCTCAAGGACAAAGGAGAGGCCACCAGGTCAATGATCATATTCCAGACCCTCCCCCTCCACCTCCAAGAGTGGCTCCTCGGGTGCTTCCTAACCAAGGATATGCTAGTGCAATTGTCCTACCCCGAATACGAGCAGGCAATTTCCAAATTACAAATGTGATGTTGACTTTGTTGGAGCACAGAGGGTATTCAGAGGTGCTCCCCATCAGAGTGCTTACAAACACCTTAAGGGCTTCGTGGATACCTGTTGGGGGAGCAAGCAAAAAAATGTATCAGAGGATGCACTTCGGTTGATACTATTCCCTTTTTCACTTAGAGGGAAGCTTTGGACTGGCTTGAATGGCTTCCCAACCATTCCATCACTACTTGGGATGAGTTGGCAGAAAAATTCATTGCAAAGTTTTTCTCGCCGGGCCACATGGCAACTTTGAGGGATGAAACCTTAGCTTTCAAACAAGAGCCCAACAAACCACTACATGAGATATGGTAGAGATACCGGACTATGGTAAAGGAATGTCCCGATAATGATATGACTGAGGCAATGATATAACAGACATTCTACCGCGATATTAACACAACAAATCAGTGCATAGTGAACCAACTCGCCCAGGGCAATTTCATGAACACACCGTATGATGAGGCTAATACAATATTGGATGAGATGGCTGACACGTCCTCCGCTTGGCAAAGTAGAGCAAATGTTCCACAAGGCGACCCCATAGTTATTCACTTGCACAAAGAGCTCCATGATCATGGGCATGCAATAGCAGAACTTAAAACAACAATGAACCAACTAGCAAAGGCACAATTACAGCAGGTTCAAACTCCACGTCAAGTAAATGCTATGGAGGGTGTCAACATGCTAGTGAACAAAAGAAGACAAGTAAGTCAATAAAACCAAGGGAGTTCGGATCAATATGACCAAGATAGTGGTGGGTTCCAAGAAGATGGTTATGATGAGCATAATGAAGAAGTGCAATACGTGAACAACTATCAAGGCCAAAGGGGCAATTCTTCTAACCAACAACAACAATGGAGATCCCAATGCAATTGGGGAAATCAACAACAATAAGGGAACAATAATTGGGGGAACAACAACTAAAATCCAAATTGGGGCAACCAGAACAATAATCAGAACAATCAGGGTAATTGGGGTGGCAATAACAACAACTGGAGTAGAAACAACAATCAGGGTGGTTGGAGCAATAACAATCAGGGAAATTGGGGGCAAAGCTTTCAAAGGCCCCCAATGTATCAACAACCAAACAATCCACCCTCATTTCTATCCCAAGGTCCTAGTTCATCAAACCATGAAATGGGGAGAATCGAAATGATGTTTGAACAGATGATGAAAAAGAATGCTGAATTTGATGCCTAGTTGGCATCCCATAATACTTCAATCAGAAACCTGGAGGTTCAATTAAGCCAAACCTCACAATCCTTGACTCGCCCTACGGAGGCTCGAAGGGTGGGAACAATATCAGGCATGCAATGGTGGTAACTATAAGAAGTGGACACGGTGATGATGTGAATGCTTCCAACAAAAAGAAATTTTGAGTGATGAAGTTGAGTTGCAAGAGGATGATATCCCTTTAGTGGTTGAGAATGTGATTGATGAGAACTTGAATGAAGAAGTGAGGATTTATATCCAAGATAACGAGGTGGAAACTCAGAATGACGTGAACCAGTCTAGGGAACACGTAATAGACATGCCAGAAATGGTTGTGCCTAAAGCCAAGGCTCCTTTGCCAAGGCCACCTCCACCTTATCCTCAAAGGCTCGCGAAGCAGAAAAATGAGAACCATTTTAAGAAATTTATTGACATGATGAAGATCTTATCCATTAATGTGCCTTTGGTGGAGGCTCTAGAGCAAATGCCGGGTTACGCCAAATTCATGAAGACTTGGTGACAAAGAAAAGATCCATGGATTGTGAAACTATCAAGATGACCCACCAAGTTAGTGCAATTGTGCACTCAATAGATCCGAAGCTAGAAGATCCATGTGCTTTCACCATTCCCTGCACCATTTGGAGGGCAGACTTTGCAAACGCTCTATGTGATTTGGGGGCAAGTATCAACTTGATGCCCTACTCAGTTTTCAAGACTTTGGGTATTGGGCAACCGAGGCCGACTTTCATGAGATTTCAAATGGTGTATGGAACAATGAAGAGGCCATTGGGTATAATTGATAATGTTCTTGTCCGGGTGGACAATTTATCTTGCCGGCTGATTTCCTGATTCTCGACTGTGAGGTCGATTTTGAGGTGCCTATAATCTTGGAAAGACCTTTCCTTGCAACTGGGAAGGCCTTAGTTGATGTGGAAGTAGGGGAACTCACCTTCCGGGTAGGTTATGAAAAAGTGGTCTTTTGTGTGTGTAAGTCAATGAAGCATCCCAACTGTATTGAAGTATGCTCATTCATGGATCTTGTCACGGCAGTGATAATTGATGATACTAGTGCAATGATCAATGTGGAGGGCCCTCTAGAGGCGATATTGTTGAATCTCGATGTAAATAAGGATGAAGACCGGGTGGAGTGTGTTAATTCTTTACATGGAATGGGCTCTTACTCTTATGAACCTCGAAAGCTCTATTTGGATCTTGAGAATAGGAAGACTCCACCAACAAAGCCCTCAATCGAGGAACCTCCTGTGCTGGAGTTGAAGTCGTTGCCTCCACACCTCAGGTATGAATTATTAGGCACTAGTTCAACTATACCAGTTATTCTTTCCTCTTGTCTTACTAACATACAAGTGGATGCCACAATAACGGTGCTCCAAGAACAGAAGAAGGCAATTGGATGGACTTTAGCTGATATTCAGGAGATAAGCCCCGCCTTTTGTATGCACAAAATTATTCTTGAAGATGATGCAAAGCCCTCCTTGGAACATCAAAGGAGGTTGAACGAGGCAATGCAAGAAGTTACGAAACAGGAGGTGATCAAATGATTGGATGTTGGGGTTGTGTACCCCATCTCTGATAGTTCTTGGATTTCGATGGTGCAATGTGTGTCAAAAAAGGGTGGTAAGACTGTGGTTACCAATGCGCAAAATGAGTTAATTCCTACCAGGACTATCACCGGATGGAGGGTGTGCATGGATTACCGCAAGTTGAACAAAGTGACCCTCAAGGATCACTTACCATTGCCTTTTCTTGACCAGATGCTAGATAGACTTGCTAGTCGTGCCTTCTACTATTTTTTGGATGTGTATTTTGGGTAAAACCAAATTTTGATTAGCTCCGGAAGATTAGGAGAAGGTCACCTTCACTTGCCCATATGGTACCTTTGCCTTTTCAAGGATGCCATTTGGGTTGTGTAATGCACCGGCTACATTCCAGCAATATATGATGGCCATATTTACCATATGGTGGATGATATTTTGGAGGTGTTCATGGACGACTTCAGTATTGTGGGTGACTCGTTTGATGAATGTTTGAAGAATCTTGATAAGCCCGATGTGAAGAAACCAATCTTGTGCTTGAAGAAACCAATCTTTTGCTCAACTGGGAAAAATTCCACTTCATGGTTGAGGAGGGAATAGTCCTTGACCATAAAATCTCAAAGCACGGTATAGAGGTGGACTAAGCTAAAATTGAAGTGATTTCAAGACTCCCTCCCCCTACTTCAGTCAAGGGGGTTAGAAGTTTTCTTGGGCATGCGGGGTTCTATGGAGATTTATCAAGGATTTTTCGAAGGTAGTGAATCCTTTGTCCAAGCTTTTGGAAAAGGATGCAAAGTTCGTGTTCAATGTGAGATGTATGCAAGCCGTCAAACTTCTCAAGCACAAGTTGACAACCACTCCTATTATTACCACACCCAATTGGCACTTACCTTTTGAGCTCATGTGTGACGCCATTGTTGTTGCGGTAGGAGCGGTTTAGGGTCAAAGAGTGAATAAAATGTTTCACCCGGTGTATTATGCGAGCAAGACAATAAATGATGCTCCAGTGAATCACACAGAGACTGAAAAATATTTTTTAGCTATTGTGTTCGCAATGGAGATATTTTGGCCGTATCTCGTGGGTGCCAAGGTCATAGTTCATACTGATCATGTCACACTCTGATACTTGATGACGAAGGAGGATTCCAAAGCTAGTCTGATGCGATGGGTCTTGTTACTTCAAGAGTTTGATTTGGAGATTTTGGCAAAAAAGGGTGTGAAAACCAAGTGGCGGACCACTTGTCCCGCTTGGAGGAGGAGGGGAGGCCTCGTGATGGCCTAGAGATCAATGATTCATTTCCCAATGAGCAAATCCTTTCTGTGTCGGTAAATGGTATGCCATGGTTTGAGGACGTTACTAATTTCCCTGTGACCGGTATTGTCCCGTGTTAGCTCTCTCCTAACTAAAAGAAGAAGCTTAAACAGGATAGTTTGGACTAATATTGGGATGAGCCTTACTTGTTCAAGATCTACACTGACGGTGTGATCCGAAGATGTAACCCGGAGGAAGAACAATTGAGTATTCTACAGGCTTGTCATTTCTCTTCCTATGGTGGTCATCATAGTGGGGCGAGGACAGATTCAAAGGTTCTTAGTTGGGGGTTTTACTGGCCAACTTTGTACAAGGATGCAAGTGAACTTGTGAAGAGATGCGTAGAATGTCAAAGAGCGGGTGAAATTTCGAAGAAGGATGAGATGCCTCTCAACACTATTCTTGAAGTTGATATTTTTGATGTGTGGGGCATTGATTTCATGGACCCGTTTGTTAGTTCATGTGGCAACACATACATTCTAGTATTAGTTGACTATGTTTCAAAGTGGCTAAGGCCGTGGATTTACCCAATAATGAGGCTCGGAGTATTGTTGCATTTCTCAAGAAGAGTATTTTTACTAGGTTTGGCACTCCTCGAGCAATCATAAGTGATGGGGGTCTCATTTTTGCAATAGAGATTTTGTAACGTTGCTTGTAAAGTATGGTGTCAATCATAAAGTTTCGACCCCTTATCATCCTCAGGCGAGTGGCCAAGGTGAAATCTCAAATAGGGAAATCAAGAGTATATTGTCAAAGACAACCAATGCAAATAGGACCGATTGGTCAAAGAAATTGGATGATGCTTTATGGGCTTATAAGATTGTTTACAAGACTCTAATTGGTATGTCTCCGTATCGGTTGGTGTTTGGGAAAGCTTGCCATATACCGGTAGAGTTAGAGCACAAGGCCATGTGGGCTCTGAGGAAGCTGAATCTTGAATGGGATGTGGCAGCAAATCTTCGTGTGGAGCAGCTTATGAACTTGATGAATTCCAATTTCATGCCTACTCTAGTTCGTCCTTGTATAAGGACAAGATGAAGTACCTTCATGATAAGTATGCTCATGGTAAGGAGTTCAAAGTGGGTGATTTGGTTCTCTTGTTCAATTCTCGATTACGTCTCTTTCGGGAAAGCTTAAGTCAAAATGGAGTGGATATTTTGAAGTGGTGCTTGTGACTCCGTTTGGTGCACTTGAAAAAACAAAAATAGAGAGGTCTTCAGATTTAATGGACACAGAGTCAAGCACTAACTTTGCAAGATTGATGACAGTCACGTGGTGGCAAGGATCCATCTAAAGTAATTTGATGGTAACCCGCATCGTGCAGCGATGTTAAATCAGACGCTTCTTGGGAGGCAACCCATGTGTCTTTCTTTTTGTTTTTCTTTGATTTTCTTCTTAGTGTAGGATTTGCTTTTGGACTAACTAGTTGTGAGATGTGTGTAGGGTTATTTTGATGCAGTGCAGGACCAAAATTTGGAAAAATGTTGCACTGTCTGAAGTTTGGACCGCTGCCGCATTGCATTTTTTACGGCCGCAATGGCCTTATCGCAAGGGAGAAACTTCATTGCATTCCGCAGTGCTAAATGGTCAAAAGTGGAGGTTCTCTGAAGTTTTCACCGTGGCCGCAATGCATTTTTTGCGGTCCGTGGTGCCCTACCGCGGCCGCGAAGGATTTTCTGTTGTCCGCGATGTAGTCCTTGCCAATGCCTCTTGTGTTTAATTACTACGGCTCGCGGTGGATTTTTCGCTGTCCGCGGTGGGTAAGTAGCGTGGGTACCAGGTACCTTTTCTAAAAATAGGACGTCAGGCCTCCTTTTACACTTTTCGCTCATTTGCTCTCTAAAAATATAAAGTACTGTTCATCACTACCCTAAGTGTACAAATTCAAACACTGATTCTCAATCATCTGTATTGCATCTCATCTCTGGTACTTCAAATCTTTCCCTAGTCTTTAATTTTATTTTATTCTCTTTTAATTTGTTAGTTCGTACTTTTTCTTCTTCCCTTTTCTTTCAATTTTTAACTTAGGGTTACATAATATTGTTAGATTAGGGTTGATTAGTCAAAATTGGTGATTAACTACCTAGGGTTGACAATATGTTGATTAAGGCTAAAATGTGAAAAAATTTGAAACCCTAGGTTTTTGTTGCTGCGTAATGCTTACCGCGACCTCAGTTGATTTTTTGCGATCCGCCGTGCCTCTCTGCGGCCGCGTTGTATTTTTCCACAGTCCGCGGTTGTAAACTTCAGAGATGTAGATTTTAAGAACCACGACCGCGGTTGATTTTTTGCTGTCCGTGGTGCCTTACCGAGGCCGCACATTATTTTTTGCGGTCCGTGGTGATTCGAATCAGAGGGTGGGTAGTCTGAACCCCACCTCACTATGGTCCGCGGTGCTATTTTATGCAGTCCGTGGTGGTGCCTTTGCAACCGCAATGCTTTTTATGTGGTCCGCGGGCATCTATTTCCATTCATATTCTTCATTATTTCTTCTGGTATTGTGATACTAACAAACTCTAAATGAATTCTCCTTGCAGACAATGGTTAAATCACGAGGCGGTGGTGAAAAATGGAAAGGAAAAGGAGATTCGTCCCGGGGTAAGGGATAAGGAATGATCAAATTGACCCCCCAAGTCTGGAAAGCAATTGGGGAAACCAAAAAACAAATAAAGGCTGCAGATAGAGCTAATTCCCATTCAGAGGGAAGTGAGTATTTGCCTTCCCGGAATGAATCTAAGCCTGATTCAGTGCCGGAGTATGTACTTGACTTCCCGAAGAGATTGAGATTGAGAGATGAACCTACCCCTCCAGCCTTTCCTACTGCTCAAGCTTCAATTCAAATTTCTTTTGAGTCGTCTGAGGACTCATTGGAGAGCAATGATAGTGCTTCTTCTACCTCACCTACAACTTCAACACCCTGGTGAGGATCCATTTACTGAATAAGAAGGGGGAGAACCCCAAACCAGGGGAGTGGAGAGAACTAGAAACCCGGAGGCTTGGCAGAGGAGATTTGTTACTGAGGTAGTATACCACACAGAGGAAATTAATTATTGAGAGACAACATTGAGAGGGACCTTCTGCCTCACAATTCTAATGTGAAGAGGCAACTCAGAGAGCGACGAGGTGGGAGTATTTTACAAGCAAAGTATGGGATGCAAACGGGAACTTAGTCAACGAGTTTTACGCGAATGCCACCCACATAAAAAGCGGCACTAAAGTGATGAAGGTGTCGAACTTGAATATTCTGTTCGATGGATAATATATCAATGACTACCTAGGCTTCGTTGAGGAAGATAAATCTCTATACTTGGAAAAGGCATTGGATGAGGCAGCACGTCCGTGGTTAGCAGAGTACCTGGCACTCTCAAGTACCACCCCAGCATGGTTGACAACAGGGGTTCAGATTCTGAGGAACACCCTAAACTTCGAGCCGAAGGTGTGGGAGACTTTTGTTTGCAGTAGGCTAGACCCCACTACCCATGAGAACTCCATGCCGATCTCCCAGGAAATATTGGTGGCTTAAATTATGGCAGGGTACCGATCAATGTCGGGAATATTATGTCTCGTTTGATCACCAGGGTGGTCAATGAGGATGATAGATCATACCCTTTCCCAAACTTTCTCACAATGTACTTTGAGGATTAGGACGCGGAGGAAAGGAGATTTTGAAAGTGAAGCCAATACAGCCTAAAGAGCCCAGACAACCCCAAGCCCACAGGATCAAAACCCTCAGAACCTAAAGGGAAAACCACTATTTCTACTGGCCAGTCTGAAGAGACAGTAGTAGTAGTCCCTTCTTCTCAGCCTCCCATAGCCACACCAGATATTGCCCTAGGACCTTCTACTACCACTACTCCAGATATTACCTCGTCCTAATCCTAGCTATTGATTGCCCATAGTTTGAGCCAAACACTTGCCAGTATCAACAATTGGATGCAAGCAGCTACTTCTAAGTTGTCTGTGGTTTCTAGCTTGGTGGCAGCCCAGTCTGTACCCCCACTGCCACAGGTTCCAACTTCAGTAGATGAGACTCTCAAGGAGCTTCTAGACAACCAGAAGAAGCTCCTGGAGAACCAGCAGTTAATGTTGGAGGCTGTAGGTACCCATGGGAAGGCGTTGAATGAGATGAAAAGGAGACAAAGAAGCTGAGAGAGACTCGAGCCTCAAAGGAGTCTGTGAAGGAGTTGAAGGTAGAAGTGGAGAAGATGAAGGTTATTGATCATTTGCCACTGGAGATACTATTGTATGACCCGCCTCCAGCAGCTCAGACTGAGCCGGAGCAGGAGTTCAAGAGGGCATCAAAGAGGAGGAGAGTGATCCCCGAGCAGATTATGCAGTGATTGAGTTGGAGGACCCGCAGGGAGGTTCCTCTAGTCAGCCTCAGGTCTCAGAGCAGCCTCAGGTCCCAGTGCAGGCACATGTCACAGGGATCCATTCACAGGTTCCCGAGCAGTCACAGGACCCAAGGACCCAAGCTCATAATCCCATGTAGACGGAGAACCAATAGGGAGTTTTCTTTACTCTCTATCTTTTTCTTGAGCTATTTTCGGCTAGTTAGCATTGAGGACAATGCTAGCTTTCATTTGAGGGGGTAGCCCTATTTTGACAATGATAGATTGTAAATATGATACTATTTTCGTTTTTATTATGCTTTTTCAGTTTTGGTATGTATATAATTTTACCAGTTTATTTCACTTTTCATATTTTGCAACCTTGGTCTGTATGTAAAGTTACTTTCTGATGTATATATTCTTTCCTTCTTATGTATATTCGTTTAAATCCCCTATTGTACATATTCAGTTTACTTTCTGCATTTTCTTTCATAGCTTCTTACTTTATTTTCGTAGTTTCTTGTTTTGAGTTTTGTGTTCAATAAGCCTTTGGTTTTTTTAATGCCACGATTCTTTCCAAATGTGAAATCTGTGTGAACCGGGTGGCTCTTCCCTATGATGGATGGCATGGAAACCTTCTTAAGGGTTTGAGTCTGTTTTCTTTTTGTTTTTGTGTAAATACTAGCTAGTGAGTAATATTGCCTCAATCAAAGCTTCACTTGGCCCTAACACATTTGCCTTTGATCTTATGGTCAAAGACAAATTGGTGTGTATAGGATGGTGACAGTTGTGACCTTGAGACTCTTATGTTGGTCGATAATCATCAAGTGGTTTTTTGGGACCATTTGTGTTGCTCAAATCTTAGATAAGGTTGTTGTAGGCCCCCGACTCTGTCTCTTTAGCAATCCTATAGCTTATGTGGTGAGAATTTGAATTGCAAGTCCAAGTCCCATGCCATTAAGTCTAGAACTTGCTCTGAATGTTTGTCTAGGCGAAATCCTAAGTGTAGTTTGACTTGAGATGTGATTATACGCTCTCCTTGACCCGAATGATATCTTTAAAACATCTATAGCCTACCAATGATAATATCCCTAGTCAACCCATTTTAGCCATAGCCCTTTTTCTTATCGTTCTAAAAAGACCTCTCTTGGAACCTGATCTTTCCTTAGCACAAGGCAAAAGCATAAGTTTGAGGGTAGAGACGAGGAATACAACAAAGTGGTAAAAGGTACAAATATGAAGAAAGGGAATGGCAGAAAGGAAAAGAAAGAAAATCAAAAAGTCAAAAAAAGAATGAACAATGTAGAAGAAATGAAGGGATTCAATAAAAGTAAAGGGATGAAAGTTGTGGAAAGTTTAGAAGGGAGAAAAAGGTTTGAAATGAACAAGAAAGAGTGACAGTGTATCTCTCTAACCCCTAAGAAAGAAGTAAATGAATCAAAAAAAAAGTCACCAGGCGATCGGAAAATAAAGAAATGGTTAATATATTCAAGATAATTACTTATTTACAAAATACCATCTCAAGAGAATGTGTGCCAAAATGACGTGCTTTAAGGGAAGATGAAACCTACTTCGCCCAAATATTTCCTACCCTGAATCAAAAGCCTTCATTGTATCCCCACAAAAGCCTTATAAGATCTTGAGTTGAATGAAGCTTACATTAGTGGTGACTCACATAAGAGACAAGCTTATGATACTTAGAGCCGGACTTGTGACCTTTCTTTGAGAGAGATGAGTGTGTTTTCCATAATCCTCATTCTGAGTGCTATAATCTAAAAGTGAGGTCTTGCTTAATGAAGAGTGAGGAGTATGATTTTGGGTTCCACAATGACCAAAGTAGTAGAAAGAGTTTCCTTGATGAGTTGAGTCAATTCTTGATGCTTTGTGTTGCACTAAAACCATGGTCTTTAAAAGGTTGAGTTTTTTAATGATTCATTTGAATTGAGGGCAATTGTTAGTCCCAATTGATGCTAGATGAGGTCACTTTAGGTCAGCTGAATTTTCTTGGTGTTATTCTTAAGGAGGTAGGACTTATTTTGTTTGCTTGAGGACAAGCAAAAGCTTAAGTTTGGGGTTGTTGATAACTAGGGATTCTATTTTATTTTAAACTCCATTTTGCTTGAGTTTTGGATTAAAAATGTGTACAAGTAATCCCAAAAGCTTATATGTTGTGCTTGTTTGCAATGTTTGGTAAAAAAAGTGACAAGAAGTCAAATCAGCTCAAAAAGGAGTGAAACCTGCACAAGTGCCAAGAACAACTCAAAGCACCGCTGCAGCATAAAATCCACTGCGATTTCAATAGACCCACCACGGCCGCGGTCCATTTAGTACGATCTATGGTGGATACGTTCAAAAAGATGCAATCATGGGGTTCTAAGCAGTGCGGTCCGCGGTAGATTCTTCGCGGCCGCATTAGCCTCATCGCGATCGCAGTTCATTTGTTGCGGTCCGCGGAGAGGGGATTCAGAGAGATAGGATTTTGGAAGTTTCAAGACACCGCGGTCCGCGGTCTATTTGTTGCAGTCCGCGGTGAGGCCACCACGACTGTGGTGCATTTTATGCGGTCCGTGATGGCCAGATTCAAAGACTTAGAAGTGAAGCCAAAAAAGCCTCACCGCAGCCGCGGTGCATTTTTCGCTGTCCGTGGTACCTCCGTCAGGGGTACTTTTGTCCAAAAAATTTGGCCTTGTATAAATACTTCTTTTTCAGATATTTAGGTTATCTTATCTGTAGCTGAGCACATGAATGCCATTTTGGACCTATTTTGAGTAATTTTGTAGCTAGTTCAATATTGAATCTTTAAATTTTAGATTGTAATTATATTATATGGGTTATTCTTCATCTAAATATCTTATTTCGTCTATTATTATGAGTAGCTAGACCCATTATCTAGGGTTGTGGCTCAACTCTAGTATGGGTATTTGATGAGTCTTTTGTTTTGAGGCTTAGATATTTATGGGTGGTTGATATTTGGACTGATTTGTATTTTTCATGTTGAATTAGTGGTTGCAAATACTAATTTGTGCCTTTTTGACTTGAGCCTATATTGCTTGAAGAGATTGATAGCCCCAATTGGAGGGTTAAACCTAGAGATAGTAATACCCGACTTGAGCCTATATTGCTTGCACAATTTTGACACCCAATTGGTCTTGAGAAAGTCAATTAGGGCAAAGTCACTCAAGCTATCGAGAGGTATAGAGTGGGTAGTTTTGTGCATTGGCTATATTGCAATCCCCAACATAATAAATTTGCCTTAGGCTTTAAAAACCGTCAAGTATTCACCTAGGAGAAAGTCACTTCCCTAGTGCCTCGTTAACCATTTAGAAAACCTTACAAACATTTATACTTAGCTTAATTTCGCACATCATTAGTATAAAATTAAAAGTAACAAATAAACAATTATGATTGTAAGTGTAATCAAGAGCACTACACACTGCTAGTTTAGATAGGAATCCAAATCCCAAAAATTCAGGCTCCATGTGGATTCGATCCTGACCTTCTCGGGTAAAAGTTGCATCGACCGCTATGCCACTTTGTAGTGGTGTATGGTTGGACCCGATCAGAGGGCCAAACACATTCAAAATTTATTGATTGATAATTTTAATTCGAACACCAATTATGCAACATGAAAGAAAATTGCTAAGTTAAAAATATTGAAATTCATTGATGAATTCCCTGGAAAAAAAAAAAGAATGGATAAAAGCAGAGAAAAACAAAGGAAGAAAATTTGGGGGAAAAATAGAGAAAAGAGCGGTGTACGACTAGCCGACTAAAATAAATGCTCAGGAGTTGGATGAGAAGCTATTGGCCATGGGGGCCTGGAAGAGTAATGGAGACGTGAGTTGTATGTGGACCACAACAATACACTGCATTAGGGAAGCTGTTAGAGAGGTGTTAGGGGTAACGAAGGGTTATTCACGAGGTCACAAAGGGGATTGGTGGTTGCTTGAGGAGGTCCAAAGAAAAGTGGAAGCTAAGAAAGTGGAATATATGAAGCTAGTGGGGAGTACAGATGAGGAGGAAAAGAGAACGTGTAAGGAATGTAATAAGAAGGTAAGGAAAAAGGTAAAATTGGCAATCACAGCGGCTAAGACTGCAACTTTTGAGCGATTATATGAGGATCTTGGGGGTAAAGGAGGCGATAGGAAGCTGTACAGGTTAGACAAGAGTAGGGAGAGGAAGGCTCGGGACCTGGACCAAGTGCGGTACATCAAAGACGGAGACTGTAAAGTTTTGGTGGAAGATATATGTATCAGGAGTAAATGGCATGAGTACTTCCATAGACTTTTGAACAATGGAGGGGACATGACATCGTTCTAGGTGAGTTGGAAAACTCAGGTAGTCAGAGGGATTTTGGGTATTGTAGGCGTATTAGGAGCGATGAGGTTGAAGGGGCAATGCAGAAGATGAGCATGGGTAAAGCAACCGGGCATCACGAAATCCTAGTGGAATTTTAGAAGGAAGTGGGTCAGGCTGGCTTGAAATGGCTTACTTGTTTGTTTAATGTCATTTTCATGACGAAGACGATGCCTGAAGATTGACGATGGAGTCTGATGGTCCCGTTATATAGAAAAAAAGGGTGATATACAGGACTGTAACAACTATAGGGGTATCAAGTTACTGAGTCATACAATGAAAGTTTGGAAGAGGGTGGTAGAGAGGAGGATGCAGCATAGTGTTGCTATTTCTGAGAACCAGTTAGAATTTATGCCGGGATGGTCTACTGCAGAAGTCATTCACCTTGTGAAGATATTGGTGGAGCAGTATAGGGAGAGGAAGAAGGACTTGCATATGATATTCATTGACCTAGATTATGGAGATGTATGGAGGCTAGCGGTGTCCCGATAGTGTACATTAGGGTGATTAAGGACATGATCGAGGGAGTGAAGACTCGAATGAGGACTGCAAGAAGAGACTCAGATCATTTTCCAGTGGAGATGAGGGTGCACCATGGATCGACTCTTAGTCTGTTTTTGTTTGCCTCAACATTAGATGTGCTGACCCGACACATACAATGGGAGGTACCATGGTTTATGCTATCTGCTTATGATATAGTACTGATTGATGAGACGTGAGGCGGAGTTAATGCTAGGTTGGAAGTTTGGAGACAGAAATTGGAGTCTAAAGGTTTCAAGTTGAGTAGGTCAAAAATTGAGTACTTGGAGTGCAAGTTTAGTGATGGGTTGCATGAAGACGGAGTAGAAGTGAAGATTGGTACTCACGTCATCCCTAAAAGAGATAGTTTCAAGTATCTTGGGGCCATTATTCAAGGTAATGAGGAGATTTATGAGAATGTTACTTATCTTATTGGAGCAGGGTGGATATGATGGAAGCTCGCCTTAGGGGCTTTGTGTGATAAGAATGTACCACTCGGACTTAATGGAAAGTTCTACAAAGTGGTGGTTAGACCAGTTTGTTGTATGGGGCTAGGTGCTAGCCTGTCAAGAATTCACATGTCCAGAAGATAAAAGTAGTTGAAACTAGGAATGAAGATATTAGGGATAAGGTAGGAGTGGCTTCTATGGAGGACAAGTTGCGAGAATCTAGGTTGAGATGGTTTGGGTATATGAAAAAGAGAGACATAGATGCACTAGTCAGGAGGTGTGAGGGGTTATTCATGGCAGGTCAATCGAGGGGAAGGCCTAAGAAGTACTGGGCAGAGGTTATTAGGCAGGACACAGCTTATCAAAGATTAAGGTTGTAGATTTATGGTTAGTAGTGTGTTCCTCCTTGGCCTACCAGTAGTTAAGGCCAAATTGATGCTACCAGTGATCTTGAACTCAGTCTGCAATAATTTTAAGTAACATCTCAACCGCATAGTGTGGTGGCAACAATAATAAGTATAAACTTTTAGCTTACAAGGGAATGCTCGTAGTATGTGGAAGCTGCAAAATGATTAGTTTGGATATCCAACAAAAGAATTTCTGTATGTGTAAAAACCGACAAATAATCGAAAAAATAAAAAAACCGACATAAATCGAATCGATAGAAAAAACCGATTTAATTGGTTTTGTTTGGTTCTAATATTTGAAAAACCAACTTACTTGGTTTGACTTCTTTTTAGGAAAATACCAAACAATGAACACCCCTGCCGGTAAGTGAAACATATAAAATCTTTGTGAGGTAATTTTATTATATTGAAATAAGTGAGCGTGTGACATCTTCTCCAGAATTGTACCCTCAATGTCCAAAGACCAAGTAGTTATCGAGATCCCCATGGTCCATATGAAAAATAGAAGGTTGAAGATCTTATTGAACATTTTCATAAAAGCTGAAGTGTCAACCTTGCATATTTTGAATTAAGAAAACAACCCCAAATTGCAAATAGTATAGTATATATTTTGAGCTGCATATCTGTCGGAAGTATGCAATTATTCTAATAATAATTAACCAGAATCATGATATCCTTTGCAAATAGAGTGCGAGACATGCCACCTTTATTTTGTGATGTTTATACTTCCAAATATCCGATCTACAGAGCTGCAGATTCATACTTTTGGTTTGTAAAAATCGTTGTACGGGATGGCTAAGAACAGAAAAAAAGTACGTACTTATATAGTAACTTTAAATGTGTATTAAAGAGATGACTGGACTGGAACCCACAATACCATAGCATCCTATGAAAAAAATCAACCAACCTAAGTTGTATATTAATGAAGACTGCTAAAGACATAACGGGAAAGGCACCTCCGAATCATGCTCCTTTCTTTATAGCGGTCAATACAACTCCAATTGGTCTAGTTTGTTTAGAGTAAATTTGGGTGATTATTCAATTTTAACGTTCATTATCCAAAAGTTACTTTCTTTTTTTTTTAACATAAAAGTTGAATCAACTTTGTGTTACCCCAAAAGGCACCTCCTAATCATGCTCTTCTTTCTTTATACTAAAATAATTTTTGTGTAGCAAAAAAAAAAGTAAAGTAACTTTTAAGCAATGAATGGACCATCCACTAAATTTACTCCTTAAAATGCGTTCCTCTTTTCAACAGAGTAGATGGAAAAAAACCACATGCCTTATACATGAGGGGCTCGGTGTTGGTTTTCCCTGTTAATCTCAGAACTTTAGCATCAAAGATGTTTCACACGAAGAAATTGCTCTTGGAAACAACTAAAAGACATTTCAAGATTTACACAATCTAACATACAAAATGTGAATCAATGATTCACACAGCATCAACTTATTAAAGAACAACAAGGATGGGTCTAAGCCTCATCCCATTCATCATTTTTATATGAAACCAAAGTGTCAACCTTGTGAATCTGCATAGAGAAAACAAGAATCAAATTAGGGTTCTAAAATATCCAAGTTTCAAAATCAAGCAGCAGATTGTTCCTACCTTGGTGTCAAATGAATGCAGTTTGACCATATGTGGATTTGCAATCAGTTTAGGATCACTCTCAATCCAAGTGAATGGAACTGCAACATCTGTATCAGTGTATGCTAACACATCAAACACACCTATGGCAAACACAATGAAACAAGGATTATGTTATATCCAAAAAGTTCCACTGAAACATTGACATTGTATTTCTAAGCACAAATGATGCTTACATGGTTCCTCAAGGCAAGGCAAAAAAGTGACGCTGGAAATAATTTGCCTCATAATTGCTTGAATTTCCCTCATTATTTCTTTGTCACTTTTCTCCCTTGAAACGCTGATCCAAATAAAAGTTAATTAATGAAGGATCCAACACAACAACTACGTCTTAATTCCAAACTAGCGCTGGGCTCGACTATATGAATCTTCATTGTCCATATCGCTTCATTTAAGTTCATATAAGCCCATATTATATAAGACAAAATTCAAACCAAAAAAAAAAAACATTAGACATTCTCTATATTTTCTTACCTCCCACAAAATTTACCAAAGATCAGAAAATGAAGATCAACTTACCCTTTCTCAACAACCTCGCTGTCGGTTTCGACACTGAAATTCCACCTCTCTAGTACCTCACCAGAGGCCTTGCTCATGATCACAAGAACCATCCTTTGTAGCTTTCCAGCTTCCAACCACTCTACATGAACACAATCATAGAGAAAATAATCACTTCCCTACCCCTAAATACCAATCCACAACTTTGACAAAATTCTACAACTTACCAGAGAGTTGGGCAGTCAAATTAGAAATGAAGGTCTTGACACCTTCATCTTGAGTAAGCAACAACTGCAGACCATATTTCTTCACCTTCGCAAAAGTTTCTTCAGGATATACTCCTCTATTGTACAAAATGCTAGAAAAGCAACCCCCGTCCAAAGAAAAGAAGAAAAACAAAATCAACATTCCAACTAAACCATGAATAAAAACACACCATAGCATTGTGTTAAATCAATTAATCAATCAACAATGCCCAATGAAAAATGAGTTAGGATCCATCATATTAATCGTCTCTATCCATTCTCAATTTCTAAAGCAAGTAAATAGTGTATCTATTAAGTCAGACTAAAGGTTTTCTAAAACTAATGATTATCAAACCCCCATCCCCAAATCAAAACCCCCAAAAAATATCAGCACTCCGGAAAAAGAAGAACACGAAGCATTTTCAAACAATCAACTAATTGGGTTCTGCCATATGAATAATAAATCCGGTGCACTCTGTTCAAGCCTATTTTCATTCAAATGCAGGTTGATACTTTATTTTTCAAGGCAAATTAAGGGTTTTCTATAATTAAAATTCATCTAAATCCGGTGCACTCTGTTCAAGCCTATTTTCATTCAAATGCAGGTTGATACTTTATTTTTCAAGGCAAATTAAGGGTTTTCTATAATTAAAATTCATCTAAATTCTCTCACTTATATACTAAACTAACAACGTGCAAGTCTCTAATTAACTGAAAAAAGACATAGACAAAGATTTGACGAAATGGGGTTTGTTAAATCTTACCTATTTGCTGCATAGCCAAAAAATTCACCGACAATTGCTGCTGATCCGCGAATGGTGATTATGTCCTTGGTGGCTGTTCTTGATGCCATTATTCAAAATCTGAAGGAACAAGGTTGAGATTCTCAGAAAGTTGGGTCGAATTTACTGATTCTTAGTGATTTGTGAGAGCAATGGATTTAGGGTTTTATTGAAAATTGAAAAGTACAAGTGACCAACGGCTAGTTCTTGGAAATTGACGCATAAGACGGTCCAAGTGCTCCTTTATGTTTTTTATTTTTTCCTTTTTAAATTTTCCACTGTACACTAACCGTTACAAAAGGAGGGGAGAAATCTAGGGATTTTGACACAGCTACCCACAAAAACAAAATTATTTATCCTTGTCTATCCATTTATTTTTCCTACTCATAAACTAATTACTTTTTCTACTCATAATAAGTTTTGTGGGAAATTTTTCCTTTAATCTTCAATTCTTTTTTATTTCTATGCTTCTTTTCTTTTCTTTTTTCTTTTCTCCTTTTTTTCCTCGTTTTCTTCTTATTTTTTTCTTTTTTCCTATTCTAATTTCATTTAACTTCTTTTTTTATATGCCTTTTCTCTTCATAATCTAATTTTATTTATTATTTTCACTATTTTTTATTATTCTTTTTTTATATATATTATTACTAAATAAAAATTAAATCGTGTACCAATTAAATGTAGATAATACAACCAAAAAAATATTAACTAACATTTGATACCAGTATAGTATATAGTTATACCAACAGGGTATACAATTGTACGCAAAGAGTTAAAAAAAGTTTAATTCAATCATTAAACTGAAATAATATCAGTTGTCAATAAAAGATTTAAAAAAAATCTAAAAGGATCTAATTGTAAGAGTATACCGTTACATTATATAGCAAACTATAATTTATTTATTTTTTTGCATTTTCAATTAGACGCTCACGCTAGGTAAAAGCTTAAAACAAATTAAAAGGAAAAAGGCAAGTGAATTTACGGGTAATAAGTATACTATTATAGTATATTGTATACTATTACAGCATATTGTTACAATATCTTGCATATTATTACAGTACACCATAACAATATATTTGTATACTATAATGGTATACTGTTGTAGTATAACTATATACTCATATAGTATATTAGTATACTGTAGCGGTATACTGTTAGGTAACAGTGTTCTTCTTCGATTATTACTGTAGTTGTGTTCTTAGTGTTCTTCTTCGATTATTACTGTAGTTGTGTTCTTCTTCGATTTTCAACTGAAAATTTCGATCTCAATCACCTCAAATTAGCTCCAAGTCTCGACCAAGCTGACTCAACACTTGGTTACAGTTGCCAATCGATATTTTAATCACGCGAGCCAAATCTAATCAAACAAGGAAAAAAATAAACCATGCGGTGTAGCACGATTGGTGGCATTTTATAAGTATAGTTCGTATTGAATACAGATATAGTAAAAGCTCTGTTAAAAAAATAAATATACTAGGAGTATACTAGAGTATTAAAATATTAAAAATTTAAGGTATCGCGGTTGACTTTTAAAATTTTCCCACGTATCGTCAGTAATGACGATCATAGCTCGAATGATTTAATTTTAACGTCACCAATGATCACCTTCACTCTAGTAGTTATAGTTGGAGCAGTTCATCTTTTAATGAATATAAGTAGTATTCGACAAATTAAATTTGTTAAAATATCAGCTTGACAACTTAGGGGAGTCCTAGTTTATGATAACTGGAGGCACTAATTATTTAAAATCCGATCTATCTATACCAATAACTATGATTACAACATATATTATAGAGACATACAGAGACACACGTACTGTAATAAATGCAACTATAATCTATGGCCTTTAGTGACTTAGCGAAAGTCTGCCGCATGGTTTATCTTTAGCTAAAGAATAAGAGGGTAAATAGTTTGGAATGCATGGGTAGGAGTAGTAAATAGTTTGGGCATGGACATTAAAGAGTAAATAGTTTGAAATTAATGAGTATAAAGTGAGATTTTCTCTTCTATGGGCCAATTAGTTGGGCTATCGCAAAATTCTTTTTTGAGAAAACTACCCTCTATGGTCCCTCAAAATTTTAATAGCCCATATTTTGGGCCATTTATAGAAAATGGTCCTTCGGCCCAAACATATTGCATTTAGTAGCCCGAAAGGAACGAGCATGATAACATAAGTGCTTGTAGCTCACTGGATAGAGTGTTGTTTCATAAGCAGAAAGTCGCAGGTTCGACCCCTACCTGGCGCAATAGTGTAACCTTTTTTTGCCACGGTCTATTTTATATATTTTTTGCATAGTGACGGTATATTTCATATATTTTTGTATAGTGACAGTCTATTTTGTATATTGACTGTCTATTTTGTATATAATTTGTATAGAGACAGTCTATTATTTATAAATTGTATAGTGACAGTCTATTTTGTATATTGACTGTCTATTTTGTATATAATTTGTATAGAGACAGTCTATTATTTATAAATTGTATAGTGACAGTTTATTTAGTATATTTTTGTATAATGACAGTCTATTTTATATATTTTTTTTATAGTGACAGTCTATTTTGTATATAATTTGTATAGTGACAATCTATTGTATATAATTTGTATAGTGATAATTTATTTAGTATATTTTTGTATAATGACAGTCTATTTTATATATAGACAGTTTATTTTATATATTGACAGTCTATTTTGTATATTTTTTATATAATAAAAGTATATTTTTGTATATCGATTGTATAAAAATTTTATAGTGATAGTCTATTTTTGTATATTTTTTTATAGTGACTGCCTATTGTTTATAAATTGTATAGTAACAGTCTATTTTGCATAATTTTTGTATAGTGATAATCTATTTTGTATATTTTTAGTATATGTTTTGTATAATGACAGTTTATTTGTATATATTTTGTATAGTTATAGTCTATTCTATATAAATTGTATAGTGGCATTCTATTTAGTATATATTTTATATAGTGAAATTCTATTTAGTTTATTTATTGTATAATGACAGTTTATTTTTATATATATTTTATATAGTGACCCTATCTCTTTTTTTAAACACGAGAAATTATTTTTACACATGAGAGATTTATTTTTTTACATGTAAAAGATCTAAAAAAGACATTTTCTTAATTTCAACATTGTAAAATGAGCCTAAACCCCTCAAAAAACTTAAGTAAAGTCCCATTATTATATAGTACTACGATTAAAGCATGGAGGTGTGCATAATATTATCCTTTAGGTGGGGTTCTTCTATGTTTTTTTTTTTATTTTAAAAAGAAAGTTCTTGATCACTCACTGTACCAGTTCCGATACCAAAAACGTAAAAGGAATCTTCTTATATAGTCACTTGAACAAAACGTTAAGAAAGTTCTCATCTTTTGTAAGTAATTTTTTTCCTCATAAAGATTCTTATTTAGGAACCAATTCTAGAGTACCTTACGCTTATTCTGTTTAACATCTCTCTGCAAACCAAAGTAGCAAGAAGCGGTACCACTTGTAAATTAGATTTTGAGTGGGTAAAAGATTGATTTAGCTTTGTTTATATCAACATATGAGATGGCAAAATCGATTTCTAGATCTTCGTTGCAAATCGAGTTAATAATTTATGTATGTTCTGTATTTGGTGTTGAAATCGGGAATATTAACACTATCTTAGTTAATATCTGCCACTAACTTATTGGTTAAGTACTCAATGTCGTTCTCAATTTTGGGAAGGGCTAGACTTTCAGTTATAAGCTATGAATGGTAATGATGCCGAGCTTTAGTTTTTGGCTAGCTATTATAATTAGTTTTTGGCTTCAAATTGCATAACAGATTTTTGGGCTAGAGTTTGTCAAAAGTTTCACCCGAACGGCTAAAAGTGAAGTTGTCTCTTCTTTTTTGGTAATTAAATAATTTTATTACCAAGTAAATATGTACAAGTATTTCGTATCTGAGTTTGGACATGCAGGCCTAAACTCAGTTAACTCCTCCTATTCTAACACCCCTAAGGATAGAAATTTAGTTTTTGAAGTTCATTCCTTAACTATTGTCTCTACTCCCTGTACAATGTATCTCCTGTATTATCTACCTTGTAATAGCTTTACTACTCCTCTTTTCCTTCTGAAAAATTCTTATGTTCCGTTCCATCCAACTCTGGTAGACAGCATTTGTGATACATATTCAGTATAGCATGGTTTTCGACCCTTTCCCCTTCATGTGATCTGCTGCCCATTTTAGTTCTTCCTTCCTGCCAGTTATTCTTCGAGTCAATCCTATCCATGTTAATAGCTTCCCCCATACTTCTGCTGAGAATCTTCATATAAAGAAAAAATGTTGATGGCTCTCCAGCTCTTGCTCACAATTGGATCAACTTGTAGTCCTCAGCCGCTCAACCTGTCTTTGGTATATAATTTCTCTTGTATAGCAAGATATAATATGAATTTCCATCTTGGACAACTTCTGTTATTACATATTAATCTGTTCCAATCTTCTTTTGGGAAATCACCTCTCAGTTGATTGTACACTGCCCTGATAGAGTATGTTTGAGTTCCTAATACCTTCTCAATATACAACTTTGCTTCATTTATATATTTCCCAACCTATAGTATCTTCCTGATTATCTTCATTTCTAATTGCCATGGAGTTCTCCCCTTTATGTAGTAAACATGCACCCACCTTATCCATAATTTGTCCTTCTTCATACATACATTCCAGAGGTGTTTTATTAAGGCTGCTCTATTCCATATGCTGAGATCAGTGATGTTCAGTCCACCTTTGGATTTAGGCCTGCAAATTTTCTCCCAAGCTACCAGAGCTTTCTTGCTTGCATTTGTATCTCCATTCCAGAGGAACTTTCTACAAATCCCTTCAACCACCTGTATTATTTTCTTTGGCAAAGGAAAGACCTGTGACCAGAAGTTTTGGATGGCAATTAGTACACTCTTTATCAGTTGTAGTCTTCCTGCATAGCTTAAGAACTTAGTTGTACATTGTTTGATTTTCCCCAGCATTTTGTCTAGTAAGGTTTGGCATTGGCTCACAAATAATCTTTTGGAGCTCAGAGGTACTCCTAAGTATCTGAAGGAAATTGCACCAATAGTAAAGCCAGTAGCTTGAATAATGTCCTGTTGTATATTTGTTGGAACACCACCAAAATACATACCACTTTTACTCTGATTTGCAATAAGTCCAGAAGCTTTTGAAAATTTGTTGAAACATTCACACAGTAGATGTATAGACACCCCATCTCCTCTGCAGAATAGCAGCAAATCATCTGCAAAACTAAGTTGTATAATGTTTAGTTTTTCACATCTTGGATGATAGTTGAAATTAGGATCCTCCTTCAGCTGTTTCAGACTTCTGGTCAGGTACTCCATTGCTAATACAAATAGTAATGGTGGCATTGGATCACCCTACCTCACCCACCCTCACCCCCCTTTTTTGCTTCAAATGGAGTAGTATGACTCTCATTGATAGAGATGGAGTATGATATGGTTTTGAGACATTCCATAATCCATCCTATAAATGTTCTAGGAAAGCATAGCCCAGTTAAAACCTATTCCAAAAATGCCCATCCAATTGAATCATATGCCTTTTGCATGTCTATCTTGATCATGCATCTTGGTGATATCCCTTTCCTATCGTAGCTTTTAATTAGTTCATGACTGAGCAGTACATTATCTATCAATCCTCTTCCTGGCACAAAGGTTGCTTGGCTCTCATCTACCAATGTATTCATCACTTGCCTCAATTTGCCTGTAATCATTTTGGAAATGATTTTATAGACTGTAGTGCAGCAAGAAATAGGTCTATACTCTCTGATTAAGCTTGGGTTTTTCACTTTAGGAATAAGGGTGACTACTGTGGTATTGATAGGCTTATACATTTTCCCTGTACTGAAGAACTCCAGTACTGCAGCAACTATATCATCACCAATAATTTGCTAGGCTTTTTTAAAGAAACATGCATTAAACCCATCTCCCCTGGTGCTTTCATCTCATTTATACCTCTTAGTGCCTCCATTACATCTTCCTTTGTAAAAGGAGTAATGAGTTGTATCTGTTGACTTCTAGTTAGTAGTGGCACATTCCTTATCCATCCAAGGTGAATAGCTGGTATACTCAATAGTGTATGTCATAGGGGGATCACCTTCGATTGAGGCTATGGAGAGGTTTATTGCAGGACAAGGGGAGTTCTCAAAGAAACCAAAAGTATACTATCATAATACGGGCTATTTTGTGATCAATTTGTCTGGAGGAAAGGGATAGGGTGATATACTCGGGACCACATATGCTTAACAACAAACCAGTTATCATAAAGGTGTGGACTGCTGATTTCGACATTGATGCTGAGGACTTGAAGAGAATTCCTCTCTGGATCAAACTGCCTAACTTACCTTTGTGTTGTTGGAGTGCTAATGCATTAAGCAAAATTGGTAGTGGTTTTGGCCAGCCAATATATGTTGATGCTTGTACTTCAAATAATGAGAAAATCTCTTATGCAAGAATATTGATAGAAGTGGATGTGACAAAGGAATTACCAAATACTGTGAAAATAAAAGATTCAAAGGGTATAATTATGGCACGGGAGATATGGTATGATTGGAAACCTACATAATATTCAAAATATATGCAAATAGGCCACAACTGTCAACAAAAACAAAGCAATACAGGAGGTGGTGAGATGAAACCAGAACAACAACAACTGAAGGACATGCCAAAGCAGAGGACTGAGTGGAGACCAATCAATAAAGAAGCTGGAGTACAAAACCAACATCAGCAGGTGGTAGGAAAAGATACTGATAAGCAATAAGTGAACAATGATAAAGAAGCTGGGAATAGAGATGATTGGCAACAAGTTAAAAGCAAATCTACAGCAAAAGGACAAAGAACATAAGGAACTGGGCAATGTATTCAAGTTCTGAATGGCTTCAATAGCTTAGTGGAAACAGGACAAGAATAAGAAGCAAGGGGAACTACTGAATATAGTACAAGTAGAGGGGTGGAGGTGGAGAGGATGTGACAAAAAACTATAAATTCAATATGATAGTCACATGGAATGTAAGGGGGTTTAATAAAGTGTTTAAGCACAAGAAGTTAAAGGTGTTCATGAAAGATAATAAAGTAGATTTGATAGCAGTGTGTGAACATAGAGTAAAAGATACAAGAGCAGCAAAAATAATAGAGAAAATACTACCTAGATGGGAATGGTTTCATAATGTGTCTAATACTACAACATACAGGACATGAAATCATTATGGGGAGTAATTAGAAACATAACAGGGCAATGCATGAGACCTTGGCTGCTGATGGGAGATTTTAAATCTATCCTAGGGGTTGAGGACAAAATGCATAGAAGTGAAGTGCAGGATAATGAAACAAGGGATTTCAAGGAAGCCATAGAAGATTGTAGTTTGGCAGAATTACCAACAGTGGGAAGGACATATACATGACCAAAATGGGCATATATTTAGCAAGATTGATAGAGCAATAGTAAATGATAGCTGGATGATTAATATGACTCCTCATCAAGTTCAAATAATGAATTCTATGTCCTCAGATCACTCTCTACTGGGAATTGAGATAGAGGTAAGGAGGGACAACAAGAAGAAACCTTTTCAGTTCTACAATTGTATGGCTGATCGCCCTGAGTTTGGAAAGATTGTGGAAAACAACTGGACAATGAGGAATGGGAGTATGGAAGCTATATGGAGGAACCTAAAATCTGTAAAAGCTGCTTTGAAACAACTAAATAATATGGAGTTCAAGAATGTCAAAGAGAAGATAACTACCATAAGGAAGGAATTGAATGAAATCCAAGGCAGAATGAAGAGAGCTGATCCCACAAGTACTTTGTTTGAAGAAGAAAGGATCTACTATTGCAACTAGAAAAATGGGATAAAATAGAGGAGTCCATTTATAAGGAAAAGTCAAGAGTGCAATGGCTAAAACTAGGGGATACTAATAGTGCCTATTTCTTTGCTAGCATGAAAGGGAGGAAAGCTCAGAATTAAATTACAAAGCTCACTAACAATAAAAGGGAGATGTTGATAGATGCAAGGAGGATTGAAGCAGAAATGACTGAATTCTATAAAACTCTGTTGGGAACTGCAAATGGTCTCTGTGCTCCTCCTGCTTGAGCTGTTATTCCATTGACACTAGGAACTGCTTCCTTTTCCAGATCTACAGTTGGCATCTGATGTTGAGATGTTCCTTCCGAGCTTGTTATCTTCTGCATGTTAGTCGGTGTTGCCCAAGCTCCTGTTGGTACTTTATTTCCTTCACTTCGATCTGGTAGGGATGGCCAGGCCTCTAAATCTGGTGATGCATGTTCCTTTCCTTTGTGATTTGACACTTCCTCACTCGATTTCCTTTCACTTGCAATGTTCACCTCATGGACACTTATGTTGTTCAATGTAATAGTACCAGCACCTCCAATTGTTAGAGGTTTTGGTGTAGCTAATCGCGTCATTTCCATGGTCCTTCCTTGTAACGACCCGGCCGGTTGTTTTTGGAATTTACGCCTTGATTCCCCATTAACTGCTTTCCCTAAGTTCATTTCTGTTATTTTGGTTTGCCGGGATGTTCGAAATTAGGATTTGGAGTGTTTTGGGACACTTAGTCCCTAAATGAGAGCTTAAGAGTTAAAAAATGGTCCGTATTTGGAGCAGTGTGAAGACGACCTCGGAATGGAAATACGATGGTTCCGTTAGCTCCGTTAGGTGATTTCGGGGTTGGGAGCGTGTTCGGAATGTTATTTGGAGGTCCGTAGCTCTTTTAGGCTTAAAATGCCGAAGTTTGAATTTTTGAAGTTTCCGGTCCGATAGTGAGTTTTTGATCCGAGGGTCGGATTTGAATTCCGGAAGTTTCTGTAGCTCCGTCATGTCATTTTGGATGTGTGTGCAAAATTTCAGGTCATTCGGATAAGTTTTGGTTAGGTTTTTGATCGAAAGCGTTTTTGGTTAGAATTTGAAGTTCTTAGGCTTGAATTCTTGATTTAATCGGGTTTTCGGCATTGTTTTGGGTGATTTAAGTATTGGTACAAGTTCGAATAAGGTATTAGGTGGTATTGGTATTTTTGGTTGGGGTCCCGGGGGTCCCGGGATGATTTCGGATGCTCAACGGGTTAATTTTTGGAAGTTAGAAGGAAAATTGCAGCACGCTTCAGTTGTTTTCGCTTCTGCGGCTTGGGAACCGCAGAAGCGGTTCCGCAGAAGCGGCCTTTGCGCCGCAGAAGTGATAAAGCTCCTCCTCCTCTGAGACCGCAGAATTGGTCTGTTATTCGCATAAGCGGCGCCGCAGAAGCGGCTTTGAAGCCGCATAAGCGGAGTCGCGGAAGCGACCTGGTCACCGCAGAAGTGGAAGCTGGGCTTCCCTCGAATCTCCGCAGAAGCGAAATATTTTCCGCATAAGCGGAGCCACAGAAGCGGCTTGTTAATCACAGAAGTGATTTTGAGACTTCCCCTCATAGACCGCAGAAGCGGTCATTATTCCGCAGAAGTGGTCCCTTGTCCGCAAAAGCGAAAACGCCTGGGCAGAAATAGGAAATATCGAGGGTTTAATTTCATAAGTGTGAAAATCAATTTTGAGCTCGGGCAAGGGCAATTTTTTGAGGAATTTTCAGAGGCAACGATTGGGTAATGATTCCTTACTCCCTTATGATCAATACTAACTAATCTAACCTCAAACTCAACTTTAATTTCGGATTTTTGAATGAAAAATGGGGTAAAGTTCTTAGACCTAATTGTGAGGATTTGAGGGGGTATTTGACCTCCGATATTTGAGATTTTTATATGGTTAGACTCGTGAGAGTACGAGGTTTCTGAAAATGTAAAAAAATTTTAGTTCCGAGACGTTGGCCTGAGGGGCATTTTGGTTATTTTACCTATTTTCGCGCCCTAACATTAATTTCAATGGTGGAATCAGTTGTTACAATATTATTTATGATTTGTAATTGAATTGAATAGATTTGGGCCATTTGGAGTCGGATACTGGTGGCAAGGGCATCGTTCCCTAGATGATTTTGCACCGGTTCGAGGTAAGTGGCTTGTCTAACTTTGTTGGGGGACCTTTTCCCTTAGGATTTGCTACTTGATATTTGAGTGCCTTGTACGTGAGGTGACGAGCGCGTACTTGAGATAATTATTGCAAACTCATCTCTACTTGAAGTATTTAAATTGAGATTTCCTATTTACTAGTTCATTTTAGACTGCGAGTTGAAGCTTGTGCCGAACTATTTGCTTAAATGCTTAGCTGACTTAATT